>MU551695.1:843560-870074 GCA_024362625.1 Silurus asotus | reverse complement strand
CCCCTTTCCAGGTTAGCTTTTCCCTCTTCTAGGTAAGTTTTCCTATCTTCTAGGTTATCATTCCCTCTTCTTCTAGATTAGCTTCCCCCTCTTTCTAGGTTGTACCCTCCCTATTTCTAGGTTAGCTCGGTTAGCTTGGTTAGCTTTCCCCATTCTAGGTTAGCTTTTACACCTTGTAAGTAAGCATTCTCTTTGTGGTTTGGTTTTTACACTCTAGGTTAGCTTTCACATGTTCTTTTTCAATGTTTAACATTTTGCTGCTTAAGCTTTCTTGCTGTTCGATTCTCTCACCAGGTTTGGGTTTATTTACTTGGTCAGATTTCACGCTTGGCACATTTATTCTCTCTTAGCTTTTGCACGCTAGCTTCTGATCTGTTGATCTGCGTTCATTTACTAGACTTCCTTTCACTAGGGGAACCTTTTTCTTTAAATCTCACATCATTGTCCTTGTCCACTAGTGCAGGAATTGCTCAGACTTTAAAAGACTGTTCACTAATGTACTGTGAAACGGTGAAATGAGACTATCATGGAAATGTTTTTGCAAAAGGTATTATTTATTTTCCGATCTTCATGTTGAGAGAGAGAAAGAGGATTATTGAATAATAGAGAAAATGAGCGATCGATGAAGAAAAAAATGATTAGATGGAAACAGACCAAGCAAGATACTGACACTTATTGATATATGAAGAATCAGAGTTAATAAATCAATCAAAGTGAACGCATTCATTCACTTTTCACTCTAAAGCTTATCCACACCACCTGTAGCTTGCTGCACAGCTTCTAGAATTCATTTCATCTTCCCCTAAACCAGTCTACAGCATTCCTCAAATACCCATCCTCTCCAAGAAACACACGTACACACACAACACGCACACACACACACACACACACACTAGCATGCATACACAGATGAGTGGGCCGTCCACTGCCTCTGTGTGTGTGTGGAAATGAAGATGTCATTACATTAGCAGTTGAATGGTGAGCAGCTGCCCCCTCCACACACACACACACACACACACACACACACACACACACACACACACTCACATATGAATACAAGGTGAATGAGCCCCCTCATTGTAAATGGAAGCCCCCTCTGCCTGACAGTTAGTACACTTTTATGCAGTGCAAACGACGGGCCGAGGCCTGAGGCCAGATCACGGCCGCCCCAAAGGCCCTGTTAGCATTCACTCTATGGCCTCTTTACCATGGCAAAGGCACATCGCTTCTGAATAGAGTAGAGGAGATTGACTTCACTTTAAGTGGCCTTTTCGAGGGATTAGAAAAGTGTGCATGCACGTGTGTGTGTGTGTGTGTGTGTGTGTGTGTGTGTGTGTGTGTGTGTGTGTGTGTGTGTGGTCATGTCTCTTTGGTTAAGGACTTGCCCAAGACAAGATGTTGGAATGCTGGTATGCGCCGTGCTAAACCAAAAAATTAATAAACAACCATCAGTAGTATTTATTTATTTGTATATGTATTTTTATATCTCATCTATATATTAAATGAAATTACATTCCAAATTAAAATATATAAAATGATATCAATATATTGAAATTTATAAAATGATATCAATATATAATAACTAAAATTTGTTTTATAGATAGTGTGTGTGTGAGATATATATATATATATTATTCTATATATTATATTCTATATATATATTTAGTATTGTTTACATTTATTTAGATAGTGTATGTGTGTGTGAGATAGATCTAAACATTTGATATATTAAAACTTATGGGATATAAGAATCGGACACAAAGGTTCGTAACCCCTACATTTGTTCAGTTTTATTTTCATTTATCATCTGTATATACACTGTGTTTAACTTAAGTACATAAAAACCATAATGTAAATTGTAATATATTGCACATTCTCCACACATATTGTGCCTTGCGCAGATTTTGCACTAATATAATTTCATATACATGTATATATATTTTTAGTGTATTTACTCATCTGCTTCTGCACATTTTTAAACTACAAAAAGCCTTTTATATTTACATATATACATGACATGCTTTACATATATTTGCATGTATATCTGCACTTTTTTAGTTTACACCAATGTAAATTTTTTATTTTTTAATCTATCTTTTCAAAGATGTATCAACAAAAAAAAAAAACAATTCAAACAAAATGTAGGAACGTGAAAGTTCTGTCACGACCGATGAAGCCTGTGTACGGCATTAAAAATGGTGCCACTACATGCCACTACAATTACAATACAAATTCCAGTTTGTATGTTAAATGTTTATAGTTTCATTAAATGTTGTGCAGCATCTATATGACAAGGTATTTTCTTTATTCACACACAAGATATATGCTGTAAACATGTTCTTTTTTTACCCATCTCTGATCTTTCTTTAAAAATTTTACATAAAAAAAATAAATGCCTGTATTGATTCATAATTTTTTTGTTTTTAGCTTGGCATTTACTAATGATTAGACATTTGAGTAAAGTGAGTGCATTCACCTTCTCTTACACACACACACACACACATGCACACTTGGAGGTGTGAAACTGAGCAGAAGGAGGGAGGGAGTGTGTGAGTGACAGCTGAATAGACAGGGATGCTTTATTAGATTTGATTAGTCAGATCCTACGGAGAGCTTTTAGTCAACAATGTGTTCCACAACTGCAAACACAAGCTCCTCAAATCACATCAGTAATGAGCATAGCCTGAGCCATGCTGTGCCACACTCAGCTCGACTTTTATATTCTTTCTGTTTAGAGTACACATTACAGAGTAACAGAAAAGTGTTAAATGTATTTGTATTTAAATCATGCAATTTTTATTTTAGTTTTTGTTTTACAAGATTTAAAAGAAATTACATTAAAATATTGTTTAATATTTATTATAACTAAAGGTCATTTATCAGGGTTAAAAAAACTTATTTGATATGATTACATTATACTATAACTTTTTTTTATAATGGACAAAAAGGCTAATTTAATACAATTATTTTCATGATTTATTCATGATTTTACAAAGGCAAAAATATAATTTTTAATCTATTTATTTATTTTTTTACAGGTTAAACTTGTATATAAAATAGTATAATGTAATATGGTTTATTTGACAACATTTATATTTAATTCTTTTCTTATCTATTATTTTTATTTATTGAATTTACATAAAAATATATTTTTAAATAAAATTGTAGCCAAAAAATATTTTGTTTTGTTTTGTTTTTTGTTTGTTTGTTTTTCTGCTCCCAAAATTGATATTGTAACTACAGAGATGGTCCTATCATAATTAATCTCAGTCAATCAGATGATAAAGATTGGTTGTATTAATCTGGATGAACAGTGTGTTCAGTTCGAGACTTTATATGAATAAATGTAGTAAGTGATGGTTTTATGGTGCTTCTGTCTATAGTTTATTACTTGACACTTGATGTGGCTGAGGAGTGAATTTGAAATTGTGTTCACATTGCACAAAATCCTGATTCAAAACCTCAACTTTGATCAGACTGCAGCGTTGTGTGGGGATAAATATTTATCAGTAGGATTTATTCTACAGCTGGAGTTCTCTTCTTTTTCCTCTATCTACTTTTCCTTCTCTTTTTTTTCTTCTCATGACACTAATTGCATTGTTTTGCAGGAGTCATGGGGTCAGATCTGTCTCCTAATTACAGACTCCTCTCTGTGTTGATGAGCGCCCGAGGCTTTTCTATCTGTAGTATATTAGCCAGGAAGCAATAATCTCCCGATTCTCGAACCAGACAAAGACTAAAAAGTGGAACTCATCTTCCCGTGCTGCACGAGGGCCGGGGTTTTCGGGCTCATCACGTCCTCGGGTGAAGCTCCAGGCTATGCTGGGCCACACTACAAAGTCCAAACCGTCAGGGTGCATTAGTAATGAGGATTTGGTTTGCAATGGTGAAGCAGTGGGGTACCTGCTGCATCATTTTCTGCTAACACTTTAGTTTGAAGTCGAATGAGCTTTTTAAATGCCTACGTTTGCGTGTAATGATTTGAAAGGAACTATTGTTTTAGGTAACCAGATGTTTTATTTTCTTTAAACAGGCAGCCGAGGGAGTCACCTTCATCGGCCCTGACACACACGCCATTCAGGCCATGGGGGACAAGATCGAGAGTAAACTCCTCGCCAAGGCAGCCAAAGTCAACACCATTCCTGGCTTCGATGGAGTCGTAAAGGTTTGGCAGAATCCAATCTAAAATTTTTCCTTAAACACCAAGATTGGAATTTCAAGTGAAAACATGACTTACCGTCACCCCCTAAAAGATCATCGCATAGTTACACAACTTTTTAACCTTTTGGGTGAATGTTTAATATCAGCTGATACTAAATTAATTTACATTTGTGTCTGTGTAAGAATTCTAACATAATCCAGAAATGAGACCTGTATAATCAATGATCAATTACTGGCATCATGTTCAATCAGTCGTGTTCATACATTTTTCCCTTTTATCTTTGGGATAATAGAAATTGGCATAAGATTTTAAATATATGTATTTGTCAGCATTTATTTTAAATCTACCTCGTTGTTTGTTTTTATTATTCTTGTTCCCTTTTATGTTGTAGAGAGAAAGACAATCGGACCGTTTTCTAAATCTAGCCATTATATAAAACTTATCAAATAGGTTTAAATCTAGTGCTTTATTCGGCTTCACTTGGCTCGGAATGGAAGACCTCTGTGTGATTGAGCTACAAAGTTGTGAAAAACTCATGGATCCAGAGGTTGAAATACGTCACGAGTTAAACTCAGACAAGGTTTATTATGGCACTAATACTTATGATAACACTTTGTTTTATCAATGCAATTTTGCTAAATATAGTATGTTAAAGAGTAGATGATGAAGGTGAATCATACCAGAAAGATCCTGAGCATCAGTTCTTACTGAACTTTGAAATTTTATAAATTTAATTTAAATTAGATTGAGGTCTATAAGGTATTTCTGATAACGGATGATGTTGGATTCGAACATATAAAACTCCCAGAGCGACTTGTTTTCTGTGCATCTCTCCATCTCAGCCTCTGCATCCATCCCCCCTCTTGGGTCTAAACGGGCTTTAACGACCTCATGTAGTGGCCGTTTTGACACTTCCTGGCCTTATTGGCTCAATAAAGGGGTGCTGTGGCGCTCAAGCACGGCAGACAAAAGCAGCACGTCGGAGCAGCCATTACCATATGAGAGAGAGCAGTAACGACCGCCATGCCATCAGCCAGATCGCTATCGAACCCTCACACACACACGCTAAAACACGACTCGTTTAGCTTAGGCCGTACCCGTGCTGTGGGGTTTCTCACGTCGCTCTGATTACATACTGTTTGTGTAAGGAGGATAAATGGAAGTGTGTGTGTGAGAGTCTGAGCTCAGACAATGATGAAATGATCAAGAAAGAACACAACATACGTGAATATTTGTGCAAGGCAGCAAAATGCACAAAAGATAATCGGTTGCCACCTGAAGGAAGATGAGTGCAGAAGGGCAAACGCACGGAACTTGCCCTCTGTTGGTCATAATGAGGAACTGCACCATCATTACTGACATCAATCAGTAACTGATTTATTAGAATTGGACAACAAATTGATTCTTCTAACTAGTCGCTATATATACTCTCTTTTTTTTTTTTTCCCCCCCCCCCCCCAAAAAAAAAAACAAAAAACAAAAACAAAACAAAACAAAAACAAAAAAAAACATTATATGAATCTTTCTTTATGTCTTGATAATATTTCCTCATTGTTAGCCACGAAATAAGGATGCTTGGTTATCGAGCATTGAAATTATTAAAACAACTCTGTTTTAAAAGCAATTTCCAGACAGGTTTTTAAAAATAAATTTGTCCACATGAAAACGCATGACCACTTACATTTGAAAACTCTTCTATGAGCACAACTACCAATCAAGATGCAACAATAAGCCAGTATGAGATAAGCTGTTATAAATCACATGCAACTACTGCGATCTGTGTACTTAACAATTCAGACTATGACTATTGGCACTATGCCATAAATGCAATATGTTTGTGACGTTACAAACAATACTGTCTAATTAATGCTAAAAGGAGAAAATCCACTCAGAATCTTAATATCGGCAATAATGTAGTTGGAACCGAGGTACTGGTTAAAACTGTTACTGTAGCATTGTGATATTGATATTTTGTTTAAAATAATTATTCTGATATAAATGTAGCCCATATCAAATGAACCATGATTTTAAGAAATCATAAGCAAAATTCTTTCTTATTTTTTGAAATTGTGTTTTTTTTTAAGAACGCAGAGGATGCTGTGAAGATTGCAAAAGAAATCGGTATGTAACAGTGAAACGCTTTTTCCTATATGGACATCTTTTCATAGCACATTTGGGTTTCAGTCATGCTCAAAGCTCCACCCAGTGCCTACTAATTACAACAGTAGTTTATTTACTAATATTAGGTAGCTTCATGCATAAAGGAAGTGTATGAAGATAGACATGTATTGGCTACATTGAGTTTGGGCATTAGATTCTGTACAACACAAACCTTAAACCAGGCGGATCAAATTTTGAGTAACTCGGGAATTAGGATTTAATTTTTTCAATTTTTCCAAACTTTAAGAGTTTTTTATTTAATTTTTTGTGGTAAAGCAATAATTCTTTCCTTCTTCTCAGGTTACCCAGTTATGATCAAAGCATCAGCTGGTGGTGGAGGTAAAGGCATGAGGATTGCCTGGAATGATGAAGAAACCAGGTGAGAGATCGTTGTGCAGTTTGTAATTATAACAAAGTTGCTGAGATTTTAATACCCATAAAGACACAAAGGTGAGGGGAAAAGTGGAATAAAACTGGCAAGTCTCATTATGTTTGTTGCTTCTCTTCAGAATATTTAACATTTGATGTGACAGTTGTTTTTGTTCTCTGAGCTTTTAGATAATGATTTAAAATACTTAAAACATAAAAAAAACTTGAAAAATAGTGTCCAAATACTGTAAATTTTTAAATCAATTTTTTTTATTAATAATTAAATGCTGTAACATGAATTTGCTTCTAATTTGTCTAGAAAAATCAGATTAATAATTGTGGTGTTTTGTGAAATTGCATTTACTATCGCTTCATTTTAACATTATTAGAAAGAATTGCTGTCATTTTTTAATACATTTTTATTTTAATAATTTCCATTTCTATATTTTTATAGTAAACATGGTTATTTATGTAACTAATTTAATAACCTTTTTAAAACTATTATTTAAACTACGAATGTTATATATAGAATCCTATATATAAATATACAGACACTCCCCACTTTATGAACATTTACTTTACAAACTTTCGCTGATACAAACAAACCTGTTCTCAAAATGAAATTTGTTCGGAGTCAAAAAAATTAAAAGAGGATCCGAGCTGGCGCGAGCCAGTCCCTGACCGTAACGAGTCTACATGATGCCTATTGAATACATTTTTTTTAGGTAAATCTTTTTATAATTTTGTTTATTAGTTAATACAAAATTCTGTATACAGTGTTTTGATTTGTTTTAGTATATCTTATTGTTTATTTGATTGTGTGTGTGTGTGTGTGTGTGTGTGTGTGTGTGTGTGCGTATGTATATTTTATAATAGAAAAAAAAAATGGTTTATAAAAAATTTAAATGCAAATATAAGTAATTATCAGATAAAGTTTTACGAAGAAGATAAGAATACAATTTTATTTCAATATGAAGTGAATCGTTAAATGCATAAATATTTTTGTGTGTGTGTGTGCGTATGTATATTTTATAATAGAAAAAAAAAATGGTTTATAAAAAATTTAAATGCAAATATAAGTAATTATCAGATAAAGTTTTACGAAGAAGATAAGAATACAATTTTATTTCAATATGAAGTGAATCGTTAAATGCATAAATATTTTTTTTAATCGAATGAATGTGTTTTACAAAGGACAATGAAGCGTGTGTGTGTGTGTGTGAAGTGAATGATTGATCTTTTAATAGTGCTTATGCCTGATGTGTGTTTACGGCTTGACTCGTAAGTCGAGTGTGTCCTGCAGCGTACACACACCCCATAAAATTCTCTCTGTCGGGTTTGCAGTCCCAGAGAAAAGAGTGACTGCATTTCTATAGTCTGCTCCTTTCACACGTGCTGTTAGAGAAGCCGTGACACTTTCCTCTTATATTCTGTAGACAGTCTGAGTCTCTGATAAAAACGCTTAGCAAACGAAGACGCCGCTAATTGCGCTCCTTAACACTGAGGTGAAGTCCTGCTTTTGTTTGAGTTGTAATTGGATTTTTATCTCCAGCCAAGAAAGTGCGACAAAAGGTGAGAGTGAGATGAGACTAAAGAGATTCTTAACTGATAAGAGGAAAGCCTTGATATGGCCACACTGTGTGACCCTTCAAGCACCACTCCAACTGACCAATCAGTGTATGCATGAGGAACATGAACCAATCCAGACTTATCAGCATCATCTTAGTCTAAATATCACTCATTATCTATTGTTGTATTGTTTATTATTGTTAGAGATCAGTAGAAAGTTGGCACATTGGGAAAATCCTGACGTGTTAACATATGTTGTGTCTCCATAGGGAAGGTTTTCGTTTTTCCTCTCAAGAGGCTGCATCCAGTTTCGGAGATGATCGACTCCTTATCGAGAAGTACATCGATAACCCAAGACACATCGAGATCCAGGTGATCTTGTGTTGCATTTCCTTCCCACTTTCCTCCTAAAGTTTCTCAGATATTTCATTTATATAATTTCTCTCTATTTCATTATGCAGCTTTACACTGAATTTACAATCTATTCATTTATTTTTATCAGTCATATGAATTCACTAATGAATTATAGTACAGTGTCTAAGTCTCATTTATAAATTTACAACGTTTTGGCATCATTCATGCATCTTCTCCAAGTCACTGCTCTTCATTTACTGTGAGATTGAACATTTAAAATATATGCAGGATGTGTTTAATGAAGAGATTTTGGCTAAAATACACGTTTCATTACTCACGGTCAGCTTGAACATTCACTTTTCTTTTTCAAAAGGTTAAAAGCAATGTTGTTTGAACTAAAAATACATTTGGCTACACCTTAACCACATTTCTTAACGTTTTAACACTTTACAACACGGCACCTAGACCACACCTTACACACTAAAGAGAGATTAAAATAAAGCTACAATTGATTTGGGCTGCAAATAATTTTGAGTTGCAACTTTACAACTGAGATGTAAATTAGCAATGCCTGTGAAAGCAAGTACAATAAAATATAGAGCATGTATTTATGGAAAAAGATTTAGCATAACACACTTTATATAATACTTTTCTTAGTAGTTGCATTGCAGTCAAACTTCAGTACAAAACTAGAAAAAGACACATTTAGAATAAGGGGTTATAAGGAAATGTGTGGATGTGGTTTTATATTATTATTATTGTAATAAATGTTTTTGTCAAACTGTTTTGTTAAATGAAAGCTTTGGATAGTGGACGATGAGCCTAATGATTGTTTTCAAATAATTCAGTCAAGTGTGTGTGTGTGTGTGCTTGTGTGGTTGTACATATGTACAGGTTTTGGCTGATAAGCATGGAAACGCTTTGTGGCTGAATGAGAGAGAGTGCTCCATCCAGAGACGCAACCAGAAAGTGGTAGAAGAGGCACCCAGGTGTGTGTGTGTGTGTGTGTGTGTTTTGGTCAGTCATTCGGTCAGTGGTGGTTCATTTGGCCTGACTTTTTTTACTGGCCAAACTGGAATCATTAATACTGGATTAATACACGATTGGTTTTACACATCATATGTACCAAAAATGTGAATAGGATTTGGTTGGTTTGTTTGGCCTGTTATTTTTCTCTTAAATATACTAAAAGTAGCTGTTTGAGAAAAACAAATACAGTAATCCCCCGTTTATTGCGTTGGTTATGTTTCAAAACCGGCCGCGTTAAACGGACACCACCCTGAAATATATTTTATGTATAAAGTACTGTACTGTATTTACATTTTACTTCATTTTCTAATTAACGATTCTATTTGTATTAATAAATGTCATTATTTCAACACAAAACGCCATCAAAACAATTCCGTATAAGTTTTATGGTCTATCGTGTTATCCAAGAGAGACCTGGAAAATCTAATCTAACCAGCCAAACTAATTAGTTATGCGGCAAATGCAATTCCGAGAATTACTGTACATTTAATTGTTTTTTAAACATTGTAGACACAACCAAAGGTATGAGTCACGTTTACTGTTGTCAGTCGGTAAAAGTATAGAGTGATTGAGTTTAAACAGGTAATGTTATTGTATGAGAGTTTCTAATACGTAGGTGTGTGGGTGTGTGTATTTGCAGCACATTTCTGGACCCGGCCACTCGGCGTGCGATGGGAGAGCAGGCAGTGTCTCTGGCTAAAGCTGTCAAATATTCCTCAGCAGGCACTGTTGAGTTCCTGGTCGATTCAAAGAAGAACTTCTATTTTCTAGAGATGAACACACGCCTGCAGGTGTGTGTGTGGGTGTTGGTGTGGGTGTGTGTGCGCTCTTCTACAGAGAGTTGTAACATGTACACATGTTCAAAGAACTTGTAACAAGCTGTAACACTACTGAATGCACAAACTAATAGGAAGGGTTTTATTTGGATCATTATGAGTGGGAAAGGTTTTAGATTGCTACTAAAATGTGTGTGTGTGTGTGTGTGTGTGTGTGTGTGTGTGTGTGTGTAACTGTGTTAGGTGGAGCACCCCATCACAGAGTGCATTACTGGGTTAGACTTGGTGCAACAGATGATTCTAGTTGCTAAGGGTTATAAGCTCCAGCACAAACAGGAAGACATCCCTATTAATGGCTGGGCCTTTGAGAGCAGAGTCTACGCAGAGGTAACCAAACTTCTCGTTTTTCACACACACTGACAGATGCCATGGCTCATTATTAGGGACCGACAGATACATAGGCTACACCTCCTTAACTAGGATTGACAGATACAACTGCCACGCCTTATTTTTGAGATTCTCAGATATATAGGCCACGCCTCCTTAATTGGGACAGACTAATGCATTGGCCATGTCTAATTCATTGAAACTAACAGATACATAAGTCACAACTCCTTATTTGGGATTGAGTGATACATAGGCTCTGCTACCTCCAGCTCCACCTCCTGTCCTTTACTTAGTGCCACTGTTTCTAAACCATACAACATCGCAGGTCTCACCGCAGTCCTATAAACTTTCCCTTTCACTCTTGCAGATTCTCTAACACACTCTCCATTACTTTGCATTGTTGACCCCAGGTACCTAAACTCGTCCACCTTCTCTACCTCTAATTCCTGCAACAGCACCACTCCACTGCCCTCCCTCTCATTCACACACATGCACTCTGTCTTACTCCTACTGACTTTAATTCCCCTTCTCTCCAGCGTGTACCTCCACCTCTCCAGGCTCTTCTCAACCTCCTCTCTAATCTCACTACAAATCACAATATCATCCGCAAACATCGTAGTCCATGTAGACTTCTGTCTGACCTGGTCCCTCAATCTGTCCATCACCACTGCAAACAGGAAAGGGCTTAGGGCTGATCCTTGGTGCAGTCCAACCTCCACCTTGAAGCTGTCTGTCGTTTCTTCTGCACACTTCACTGCTGTCACACTGTCCCCATACATGTTCCGCACCACCCTCACATACTTCTCTGACACACCAGACTTCTTCAAACAATACCACAACTCCTCTCTTGGCACCCTGTCGTACGCTTTCTCTAAATCCACAAACACACAATACAACACTTTCTGACCTTCTCTATACTTTTCTATCCACATTCTCAAAGCAAATAAGGCATCTGTGGTGCTTTTCCTCAGCATGAAACTATTTAGTTGCTCACAGATGGTCACCTCTTCTCTCAGCATGGCTTCCACTACTCTTTCCCATAACTTCATGGTGTGACTGATCAACTTTATTCCCCTGTAGTTACTGCAGGTCTGCACATCTCCCTTATGCTTAAAGATCGGAACCAGCACACTCCTTCTCCATTCCTCAGGCTTCTTCTCACCTTCCAGAATTTTGTTGAACAGTCTGGTTAAATACAGTATATAGACCACACCTAATTCATTTACTGTTAGATATATAGACCGCGCCCCCTTAAATAGGATTGACAGATACTTGGGCCACACCTCTTTCATCTAGTGAATCCACAGTTTTTATCTTACAAACACACCATCCAAAATACTTGGGCTGTGATTTATATAGATTTATCAATATGCTGTTTGGACCTGCAAAAAAAGATTAGCACTTATCCTATGTTATTGATTGACATTGATATTGTTTTCTTTGTTGATTTTATTTAATTTTTAATAGGATCCATACAAATCCTTTGGGCTTCCCTCCATTGGACGACTCTCTCAGTATGAAGAACCTGTAGACCTCGGTGGGGTGAGTACTCGATCTATCAGTGACAAGTACAGAATGTTGCCATTGCTTTACCTTCGCTGCAAGTCCACTTATACTGACTTAGGCCATATTATTAGGTACATCTACACTGTACCAGCACTCATTTGCTAATCTCCTTTTACATTCAATCTCTAGTAGTCCTTCCATTTATTGCCTCTTTTTTTGTTTTTTGTATTATTTATATAATTTTACAATGACACGTTCATCATTAATCAAGCTTTAACTTGTAAAAATCTTTGTTGGCTAAACCGAATGAAAAACTTCTGTCAGGTTTCGGTAAAACTGTTTTTCTTTGGACACACGTGTGTTTGTTAATAAACGCAAATCACACTGACTAAATATGCTCATGAGACTGCTGATTTACATCCAGATGTTGCATTTAAACCTCAATAAATTTTAAAAATGAAATAAAAGTTAAAGGTGAAAAAGCCTCCTAGGTGCAGCGTTTGCTAAATGTTCCAGTAAGGCAGCTTTGCAAAGTCAGCTACCAGAGATACCTACTAACTCTTCCTCCTTTTATATAGCACCATAACGTTTGTCCTAATTATATAGACTAATTCAGCTTTATGAATATAAATCAAAATGTTTTCATTAAACAAAGTTTCAACAAATTCGTCTGCCATTTTTTCCCCGCGCATTCATTCTGATTTGATCGTCATTTAATCTGTATATAAAATGACAAAATGCCAGTAGCTTACAGCAGGTATTTGATTTAGAGTCTGTTAACTGTAATTCACATGAATGAGCTGTGCTTTAAATTAAATTCACACAAAATCAAGAGCTCTACATTAAGCACATTGAGTATAAGAGCTCTACATTGAATGTAAGAGCTCTACATTAAGTACATTGCGTGTAAGAGCTCTACATTGCGTGTAAGAGCTCTACATCAAGTGTAAGTGCTCTACATTAAACACAATGAGTGTAAGAGCTCTACATTGAGTGTAAGAGCTCTACATTGAGTGTAAGAGCTCTACATTAAGTACATTGCGTGTAAGACTTTACATTGAGTTTAAGAGCTCTACATTAAGCACATTAAGTGTAAGAGCTCTACATTGTGTGTAAGAGCTCTACATTAAGTGTAAGTGCTCTACATTAAACACAATACGTGTAAGAGCTCTACATTGAGTGTAAGAGCTCTACATTAAGCAAATTGCGTGTAAGAGCTGTACATTGAGTGCAAGAGCTCTACATTAAGTACATTGCGTGTAAGACTCTACATTGAGTTTAAGAGCTCTACATTAAGCACATTAAGTGTAAGAGCTCTACATTGAGTGTAAGAGCTCTACATTAAGTGTAAGCGCTCCACATTAAGCACATTGTGTGTAAGAGCTCTACATTGAGTTTAAGAGCTCTACAATAAGTGTAAGCGCTCTACATTAAGCACATTGAGTGTAAGAGCTCTACATTGAGTGTAAGAGCTCTACATTGAGTGTAAGAGCTCTACATTGAGTGTAAGAGCTCTACATTAAGCAAATTGCGTGTAAGAGCTCTACATTAATTACATTAGGTGTAACAGCTCTACATTAAGCACATTGAGTGTAACAGCTCTACATTGCGTGTAAGCACTCGAAATTAAGTATAATATATTTGCCTACAGGTTGATAAATGAAGTTAAGTATTTGTTCAGAATACACAAATCAACAGGATCATAACCGTATTAGAGTCGAAACACATCCTACATTAGTACTCCTTTCCGTTCTGTTTTAAGTGTGTGTGTGTGTGTGTGTGTGTGTGTGTGTGTGTGTGTGTGTAGCTGGAGTGTTTGGTCAGGATGCTCATAGCTCAGATGTGCTTTGAAGCCTAGACTGTGGGGGGTTTGCCTCTTTACAGCTTTCCTGCCTCAAAAGTAAACATGTAATTGATACCAGATCTCAGGCCATCCTGTGTGTGCGTGCGTTTTGTGTGTATGTCTTTCATGTGTGTTTATACTCATTAGCTACAAATGTGCAATCTTAATGTTTCTGAGTATCAAGGTATTTATCGTGCTGCGGTGTGACCGATGCCTCCATATCTTATAGCAGGTACAGCAGAACATTTACACTGTTACTAGTGTAAAGAAACCAGAGCTCAACGAGGACATCACTGCTCAGCTTCTGTTTATTTTTTAACTCTTAAAACACCCACACATACACATTTTACTGGTTTACTGGGTTTGTGGTGCTGTGAGTCTTAAAATAGCACAGCTTGGAAATACGCTATTGTCTTTCTCATCTGTTTGTTGTTCAGGACAATAAAGGCAAAAATACGCATTAAAGAAGACTTTAGATAACCGTATTGTATAAACCTGGACTTCCTCAGGATGTTGTAAAACTCTTTGATCAGAATGCGGGGCTGTTCCGTCTCTGATAAATTCGGCCGTCCCTGTCTCACTGAGTGCTGATCGAGTTATTTGGGTTTCATAACGCTGACCTATATTGCATCATGAATTTCTTGTGGAGGAGTTTTTTTTTCTTTCTTTTGAGTCCATATTGACACGTAAGCCATGAACTGCAGTCCAGTAGTGGCATTAATCCTGAACATTGTGGCAGTCTGTAATTATTCGGTTGTCATTTATGACCCAGTTGGTTAACGTAGCACTGACTGACAGTGACGAGAGAGAGAGAGAGAGAGAGAGAGAATGAGAGAGAGAGAGAGAATCCCTCACACCTACAGTTAATTTTGCTCTATTAGACAGAATTAGGACTCCTGATATTACAGTAATAGAAAGAATGCGCTAGTGGAGAGTCTGTACTGTATTAGCTCTTGTTCAATCCACTACTAAATTACTGTGAAAGCAAAATCCACTCAAACACGGGATTAAAAAAAACACTATTTAAACAGAATCTGTATTGGTGCATTTATTCATTTGTTCAGGATCAGGAGTCCTTATTCTGTTCAAGAAAGCAAAACAAGCTGTGTTTTCTGGGCTTAAGGAACTTCTCTGAAAAACTATATAACTTGAATATAAAAATAAAAATTGGGATAAAAATATACCTTGGAAAACAAAAGGATGTGGAAGAGGAAAGATGGCACTTTTCTGGGACAAAATATAAACACTTGTCTTGTCTGAAACTAAAAAAAAAAAAAAAAAGCTTGTAGAACACAGCTGTAGGAAGAACATTTAGTTGTTGGTGGCTGTGACATGATATTGGATTTGGTGGACGTTAGCAAAGACAACATTAGGGAACAAATAGAGGAAAATCCCATCATTAAATGTAACCTATTCTGCATTTTTGTACAAATGTTTTATGATTTCACCTCATGATCACATCCGATATGTAGATTATTAATAGATTATAGTGTGGTACCTACAGCTGTTTTTGTAAACTAGCCATTTATTTAATTTGTTTGATTGAAATCCTTCACATTTTTAGACACAAGCTGTTTTGCTCACATATAATTATTCGGGAAGCTAGGGTAATTTTCTAATTCGCATATTTATACCCATTTGTTGAACAATGTATAGTTTAATGCAAAAGAAAACAAACAAAAAAACATTTGTGTGTTAAATATGCCTCCATGTACCCCGGTTTGGGTTTGTTTAGGATTCATAACTCGTAACGTTAAATAAATTAAATTGGTTCCTTGTTTGTATTTCATATTGTTTTTATACTTTGTTATAAAAACATTCCCCCCCCCCATTTCCTCTCAAGGTGCGTGTGGACAGCGGCATTCAAGAAGGAAGTGAAATCAGCATCTACTACGACCCCATGATCTCCAAAGTAAGAGGAATCTTTTGGATGGTGTTCAGTCTGTGCTGAGACTTTGATCCATTTGAATGGCGTGTATTTGAGTCTAAGTGCGTGTTATATGTGTGTAGTTGGTCACGTACGGAGCCACGAGAGCTGAGGCGCTGAAGAAAATGGAGGATGCACTTGATAATTATGTTATCAGAGGTAATTCAAGTCAAAAGAGTCAATAAGCTTTTATTGTCATTGCTATCATATATTACAGCCTCAGTACAGGTGTGTAAAAGAGAACTGAGTACGAGAGTGAATTATGTAATGAAACAAAATGTAAACAAAATGGTTTGTGCAAAAGCAATAGCAGGTACCCACTGAGGATGAAGACACTCAGGAGCGTTCAGTCTGCTTCATCATATTAAAATAAAGGACTCGATTAAATTTCCACCTTGCATTTTTCTCTCTCTTTCAGGTGTGACTCATAACATTTCTCTCTTAAGAGAAATAATTGTTCACCCGCGTTTTATCTCGGGCGACATCAGCACCAACTTCCTGCCCGAGGTTTACCCCGAAGGGTTCAAAGGTCACCCGCTGACGGCCGGTGAGCAGCGTGAGCTCCTGGCTGCAGCCTCTGCTCTCTATGTAGCCTCTCAACTCCGTGCACAAAGGTTCCTGGGACAACAGAGGTCAGTGACAGCAAGTGACATAATACTGAAGAGCTTCTTGACTGTTTTATTGAATTTGATTCTGATAGCAAACATTAGTGCAGGTTGAAACCCCTGAAATTATATTGTTTACTGAATTAAAGCTAGACATGTGAACTACTTAGAAAAATGGAAATTCCTTAATCAGTTATACCACAGCACTGCAGGATTCTCCGTTCCGATTGATCACGAGGTATTGAATGATCTGATCAGTGACGGGGCTGTGTGATTTTTCCATTAATCCTTTTATTCCTCTTTTGATTTCATTAAAGAACTACACATTGTACTTTTTGTCCATTTTTAGTTATATCAAAAGCTGTGTACCATCTGCCACTGCAGCTCTTTTATAAGATTACAGCAGCTATAAACTGTCTTTCCCTCCACAATAGCTGTATATTTCTAAAGCCTGGGACACATCAAGGTGATCAGCTGTTGTGCAATGTCAGGTGTGTTCTATTTTTTTTTTAGCTTTAGTTTTTCCTGCGTTTCGCACTGATGGCTTTAGTTGAATGGCCTCAGCTGATTTTGGCCGATTTTGCATGGGGATTCGAGAAATAGAGCTCTGATTGTCTATTCAGCTAAACAAATTAGGACAGACAAAAGCAAACATCGTCGGAGTAAAGTAGGAACGTCATCCTGTGTCTTAATATTAAGACTTCATTCCCCCCCAAAAAAACAAATTTCCTACAGAAACATCAATAATTACACATCTACACCGTTAGCATTTATGTAAGGAGTCCTCAATAAATGTCTGTGTAAATGTGACGCTAGAAATGATAACACATTGGGACAAGTTTGTGAAAATGAACATTGCAGCTGGTTTCACTGACAGAGCTGATGTTCTTGAAGAGTAATCAACACCTTCTGACCAGTGGGTATACCAGTATAATACATTTCATCTACTTTCTAAAATCGCAGCCACAACTACACGTGATCAGTCTTTTTTGCTTCATGATTGTAAACCTGTCTTGTTAGTTTATTTCTATCCTGAGATGAAGATTAGACTCCTTAATAATATAGATAGAAATCCAAATTGTGACATTCTGCATGTTACTATCTCTGGTAAAAGTCTCATTATTTTCTGTGAGATCTGTTGCACTGGCCAAAAAACACACGCTCCACCAAGCCATCTGTCCAAACATCTCTCCCTCTCCCCTGCCTCCACTTTTTTGATCGTTTTCTAAAGTTATTCATGAGTGAGTGTGTGTGTGGCAGTGTGGCTCTCTTTTGTAATGAGTGTGGCCCACCATAGTGGAAAAAAACTCTCCCACTAATTGATTTACTTTAGATCTGGTAACAGAGGAGCTGTCAATCAAACGATACCCTCTGCGTCTGCAGGGTTTGTGTGTGTATATGTATGTGTGTGGGTGTGTGTGTTGTGACTCTACATGTGTCCAGCATCAGCAAGGCTGCTGTTCTGTAAGCAGGAAGTCAGGGAGGAAGGATTAGGCAGGGGACAGACACTGTTTTTTTGTGCGCTACTTCTTTTGTTATTGAGATAAACAAATGAAAGTTTGTCTTTCCTGCATCTGGGGGCGACACCTTATGTCTCATTTCTCAGCAGGCCGAACTCCTTTTCCCTCTGATTAGCACTTATTTGTATGGTGTGATACAAAATTATTGGCAACCTTCATGAGAGCGATAAAATGCAGATTATTTCTAATAAAAAAAATAAATTGGCAATATTTTGGGCATCCTTATTTACATTTGCGGCATTTAGCAGCGACGTACAAAAGTGCTTTGAGTCTCTATCAATAAATAAATGTACACTGGTACGCTAAATTACAAACGTAATATAAATCAGATTATAACTCTTGATTTCTACAAAGGAAACTTTGAAAAGTTCTAATTTAAGTGTTTCAGGAAGAGGAAGGTCTTAAAACTGTCGCTTAAAGATAGCCAGGGGAAGTTAATTCCACCACCTCGGTGCCGGAACAGAGAAGAGCCTTGAAGTATACTTACTTCTCATTCTGAGAGAAGGTGGTACCAGTCGAGCAGTGCTGGAGGATCTCATGCAGTGTGAGGTGTGATAAGGTCTCTGAGGTAGAGCGGTGCGGGTCCATTTTTGGCCTTGTAGGCATCAGTGTTTTAAATTTGATACGTGCTTCTACTTGACGCCAGTGGAGAGAGCGCAGCAGTGGGGTGGGGTGGAGGAACTTGGGCTGATTGAACACAAGTCGTGCAGCTGCATTTTGGATCACTTGCAGTGGATAATAGCGTTCAGAGGAAGATCTGCCAGCAGAGAGCTGCAGTAGTCAAGTCTCGAAATGACAAGAGCCTGAACAAGCACCTAGGCAGCCTGTGTGGACAGAAACGGTCGAATCCTTCAGATGTTGTAGAGAATAAAAATCGACATGAACCGAGACAAGAATCGACGGGCCACTTTAGCAACATGCGAGGAGAAGGACAGTTGATTGTCCATAGTTACCCCAAGGTTACGAGCATGATTATGATTTATATGTTCCCCAGTGAGAACAGCACTATATATCTTCCTTTAATGGGTAAGATTGAAGACACTAGTGGTGCTCCAACACTGTAAGCCTTTTTATATTATAATTCTAAAATATAATAAATATATTACACGTGCCTCAGCATTTGGATATTTCTCTACAGTTTAAACCAGAAATGAAGTACCAGCAAAAAGACTGGCCACTCTTCTCACTCTGTGATCTTTATTTATTTGTATTATTTTCAAGATTATACATTAATACTGAAGAGATTATGTGTAAGTTTTATATATATATATATATATATATGTATATTATATTACAGCCTAGGCCATCTTTGTGGGGAGCAACAATTCTATTCTATACTTAGAGTCTAACAAAAACAACTTTTCATGAGGTGCATGTTGAACATCCAGTGGTCAGTATGAGAGAATTGTACTCAAAGCACCACATTGTAACTGCTCTAATACAAGATACACAAATTTGTCTGGTTCTGTCAAGCAGACAAACATGAACATGACGAATAGGACATGTGGCTTTGCATGGTTAAGCAACGTATAGCTGTTATTACTTGGGGTGTACTCACTTTTGTTGCTAGTTATTTAGACAATAATGCTGTATGTGGAGTTATTTTTAGAGGACAGTAAATCTGTGCTGCTATTCAAGCTGCACATTGACTACTTTCCTGCTATATGTGGTTTTTTTCCAAACGGTTACCACAAAGCTGGAGGCACTCAATTGTACAATTGTGTCTTTAGATGTTTTTATTTTAAAATTTTGCATTCACCTGAACTTGGAAACCCAAACCTGTTCCAGCATGGCAATGCCCCTGTGCCCAAAGTGAGCTCCTTGAAGATCTGGTTTACATGCTTTGGATAGGAAGACCTTAAGTGTCCTGCTATAGAGTTCTGATCTCATCCCTACTGAACACCTTTGGGATGAATTGGAATGCTGACTGCACCCCAGGTCTTCTCACCTACATCAGATGGAAGTTCTTAAAATAAATAAATAAATAAATCCCTGGTCTGGGATTTATATCAAAACCCTTTAAATTGCATTTTGAGATTGTGATGTACTTGTATTACACAATATACAAAATGTGTTTGGCTATTATTGTTTCCTGTTAGTACATAAAAACAGCTGGATGTTCCACACCCATTAGTGATAATGGTATTAGTGTAAGATTTTGGTTGTGTGTGTGTGTTTTTGCAGAGTCTCTATCACTGAACAGGAGAGGAAGAGCTGGGAGCTGTGTGTAGAGTTGGATAACGGAGCTCACATGTTGTGCGTAAGCCGCTCTGGAACCAACTACAAAGTGAGTGTCTTTTCAAAGTCCACTTTTCCATCAGCCTGTGCTTCTAGCAGTTTAGTTGTAAATGCATTAAAGTAATAGTAAGATGATCCGAGATGCGACCCACAGCAAATGTAATACTCTACTTCCTGCTTAACAAATATACACAAAACACGTACATGGTTTCATGATGGTTGTTTTATTTATTTATTAATTCTTAGTCATGCAGTGATAAATAGCAGCAGTTCCGATCATTATTCAAGTCACTGGTTTGATTTTTAATTGATGTTTGTTTCTATATCAATATATACAGATTCTAGACTGCATGTAATTGTTAGTGATGCTTTCTTTAAATATATTTACTTAACATTCAATCCAGCTGATAACAGGAAATAATTAGTTTCGTCACCATTCTACAACATTAACTAGATTATATGGACAAAAGTCTAGGGAGTTTAGGACCTTACGTTAGTGGAACATCTCATTCCACTAGATTTTGAAGTGTGGTTGTGGAGATTTGTGATAATTTATCCAGAAGGGTGTGAGTAAAGTCAGGTAGTGATGTAGGTGAGGTGAGGTGAGGAGGTCTGGGGTTCAGTCAGTGTTCCAATTTATCTCAGTGGTGTTCAATAGGGTTGAGGTCAGAGCTCTATAGCAGACCACTCAAGATCTTCCACTGCAACCCATGTAAAGCAGATCTTCATGGAGCTGGAGCATGGTCCTGTTCCAGCAGTGTGCTTCTAATGTTTCGGGAAAAACTTTCTTTCTTTATTGCCTTCTTGTTTTATGATCTTTCTTCGAATATTTTTGCAGTGTCTTTCTTTCTTTTATTGAATATTTTTGCAGTTTCTTTCTTTCTTTTATTGAATATTTTTGCAGTTTCTTTCTTTCTTTCTTTCTTTCTCTCTTTCTTTCTTTCTTTCTTTCTTTCTTTCTTTCTTTCTTTCTTTCTTTCTCTCTTTCTTTCTCTCTTTCCTTTATTGAATATTTTTGCAGTTTCTTTCTTTCTTTTTTTTCTTTTATTGAATATTTTTGCAGTTTCTTTCTTCCTTTCTTTTTTTTTCGTATTTTGTCTCTTCGAACCTTCATGCCGTTTTCTGTTCGATCAGCTGAAGAGTAAGACTGTAGCAGTGTGTAAGAGAGGGAACTCGGGGAGCTTGACATGTCACTCAGTCACTGAGTGTTTGCACACCTGTGGATGTTCACTCCGGGATGCCTTGGGGGGGTCCATATGGATCAGGGTGCTCGGGGGACCTGTGCCGATCTGGGATCGTCCATGTAATCGGATTAAGCTGGGTTTAATGGCAGACTCTGATCCTAGATCAGCTGTGCACAGTTGACCCAAGCTAATGCCATGTCCTTCGAGCCCTATCATTTCTCCCAGCTGTGGATCGACGCTCCCATGCTCACGTCCATCAAAGTGGGGATTGAAGAGCTGATCTGGGGTCAGTCATTCTGTACTTTTAACATAAGTAGCTTTCTTTAGCTAATCTCATCAATTCTAGAGACAATTGCTTAATGGATCAACAAATGAATTCATATCGTGCCACATTAAATATAGCAATAAAGGGGTGAATGAATACCGTGTGCTGGAGGAAACCTGATTCCATCTCAGACGTGTAACATTGAACGGGGCAGTAATGTTCGCCGCAGGACGCCACTTCAAACTTGGACCCCCTGCTTCTGAAAGCTCGGGAGTCCTGAGGGGTTTAGATGGCCACTGACAGGGAAAAGATCTGTACTGTTGTTTAGACAAGTGGTTCTGGGTTGAAAGTGAGCTCCCCCTCCTCTTCTGTTACTGTTTTTAAGTTTGCTTTGAGTGTGTGAGAAGGTGCAGATGGGAGAGGATTGGGTTTAAACCAAAGCTTCAGATTTTTTTTTTTTCTTTTCTTAAAGGCATCAGGTGGACTGAGGAAAATGTGCTCGTGCTCCAGATGTCCATCAATACCACATTCTTTCTTATTACATAAACACACGTACACACTCGCTAGGGCTACATTTCTTTGCAGAATATTCAGTAAAGTAAATGATATTCATTCAGGTTCAGGTCAAGAGCTTCAGTTAATGTTCACATCAAACATCAGAAATTGAAGAACAATGTGATCTTTGTGGTATGATTGATTTTGATAGGCTGGTGTGAGAATTTCAGATTCTCCTAAGATTTGAATATAATAAATGCACAGGTCAGCGAAATCACAAAAAAAGCTTCTACTCTTATCCATTAACTAACATTAGCATCTTCATTTTGCCAAAACCCCACTGGGACTTCAAAAAGAATTGGGTTCTGTGGTTAGATGAAACCAAAATGGAGCTTTTTGGTTATAAATACCAGAGAGGTAGCCATATAAAAAGTTACCTCAGGCCCACTAACAAGGTCCATTGAGCAAAATGATGAAGTTTATGGTAACTTGCATAACCACTCTGTACAAACATGGTGAGCAGAAAAGTATCTGAGCACATAAAATATCAAACTTTGAGGTGAATTTCCTTCAACAGCAAATGCTCACATTGGGTTCCTGGTCTGTCATCTAAGAACAGGAATCTGTGGCTACATCAAGCACAAGACAGTTACAATTCTTGAATGTTATTTGATGTTGATTTTGTAAAGAAAGGATTTAGAAATAATGAGTCCTGGTGATTTTCCTTAAGAAAGTGCTCAAGTAAGTAAAGAGATTCTCTTTCACTGGTTTACTGCTGATGTTTGTTCGCCTGTGTCTCATTAGGCACAAATGCATTTGAATGCTAAATCTGTTAAGCAAGTAACATGCGCGCACACACACACACACACACACACACACACACACACACACACACACAGAATTGAACACTTGTGAGAACAGCCTAATACACACTTTTTTCCTTTGTTGATGCAGATATTGAATTTCATTCTAGTACCACATGCTGACCCCTATTGCTCTTTTTTGTGTGTGTGTGTGTGTGTGTGTGTGTGTGTGTGTGTGTGTGTGTGTGTGTGTGTGTGTGTGTGTGTGCGTGCACAGGTGGAGATTGATGGAGAGAAAGTGGATGTGTCTGGAGAGTGGAATCTGGCCTCTACACTCCTGCCCCTCACTATTAATGGCAACCACAGAGTTCTGCAGGTGAACACACACACACACACACACAATACATTTGTATGCATATACATACTCACCCTTTCTCATCGTTAGAGGCTGTGTGTATGTGTGTGTAATTTGTGACTGGCCATTTCTTGTTTCAGTGTCTGTCACGGAACGCTTCAGGCGAGATCACGCTGCAGTATTTGGGCACATCTGTAAGTCCGGCTTGTTAATTTCACAATCACACACTCCTGCACACTCTTTGTGATGTGTGAATATAAACATTACGGTAGGTCACAGGTTCCCAGACCACAGGAGAAGCACGAGTCCTACAAAAACACTCAGATGACGGTTGGGAACGTGGGAGACCATCTTCACATGAGCAAAGTGTAATTTGACCCTGGGTGTAGAGCAGATGTCCACCAATAGTGGATTCTACCAATTGCTGGGGTTAGATCATACTTACCGATATCTGGTTTTTTTTTGTTTTGTTTTTTGATAGATACTGGATTTAACGTAACACTCCATGTAAAACAGTACTGCACTTTATTACAAAAAGAAATTCACTGAATCATGAAATTTGGGTAAATAAAATTCAAAGTGGATATATTAATGAATAAACGTAACTATTTAGTAAATAATAAATATATTGCACTCTGTGCAGCGTGCAGTCTTTTGTGTAAAACCAAACAGCTTGTGGCGTCACTGATTCGCCTCTAGAGGCCGCTCTTGTAATAACAGCGTCCCAGAAGCCCGAAAATACGATAGTTCCAGCAATTAACCATCATTGCAGATTAAATCAGTGTAGAGGATCCTGATAGTAAGAGCACATTAAAAAACATATAGTTCTCATTTTTGCCCTTCATACAACATTTAATTAATTCATAGAAAAATAATAGATTAAATTAGTAAGAAGTAAAGAATTAAACTTGGAAGGGTGTGTTTGGTTATTATAATTTTTTTTAATAAAGTTTGTGGAAGGAGTCTTCAGTGCGAGTACACTGTAGCAATATGTTTTCCACCATGGGAGAGTCTTCAAGCCGGAGGACTCAGTTGTAGGATGTGTATTGTGTGTCTCACTGGGGTGTACATCCTGTCCTCATACACACCCATACATAACTCTCACAGTTACCACCCTGTACGCAGTACACCGACCTCATCCGCTAGTCCAGGTGTTCACAAACCCTCCACAAATCATAGTGTGCCACCCATGATGCCCCGCTCCGTTCTGACCCAAACAATAACCGGCATCGTGTCGAACCGGCCTGAAGCATAAGCAAACAAACAGCTTTGAAAAACGCACCATACAGGAAGAGCATAGAGGTCCGGGCATGTGTGTGCTCAGCATGTGGGCCGCTCTTTAAAGACGCCGCTATCTGTTAGCAGCTCGGCTCAAAGCACTAGCATGCTAAACACTACCACAGGAGCGGTTTCCGGACATTCTGTATGGGCTGGGGTCACCCGGGCCGTGCTCGTTGGCTTCTGTCCGGTTCTCCAGCGGGACAGTGGGAGCCTGCTGAGATTTTTACAGGTTTTAGGGTTTCCCCTCATCACACATGGGACCTCCACTCCCACTCAGGTGCCCGTGTGACCCCTGTACGAATGGAAACGACTGTAAAAGTAGGCCAGTTCTCGAAAAAATGCAAAATTATACTTCCTTTATGCTTTGAGGATGTTTTCTGCGTAAGGAGTCAACTCATGAGAAAGATCGAATCGGTTTACTGGATTGAGAAATGTAAAGAAATGTGACTTCAAGGTGCCTAGTCGGTACGATTACTCAGGGTCACGGAGGTCATCACGTGTTTATTTTAAAATTCCTACAGTATGGGGTAGACGTTGTAATCGTAAGTAAGTTTGGAAAAGTAAAAACGTGCACCCTGATTCTTCGTCCCTGCTAACCGCAGCATCACATTATCCTGCTCTCAAATCATGTCAGTAATAGTGATACTGCACTGCTGCTCTAGTGCAGGAACTGTGACCCAGAAGTCATGTGGAGGTCTCTAACTTTATGACCTTGCGTGACCTGTCATACAGGACGATGCAAGACTTCCTCAGTTGAATTTGTGGAAAATAGGGCACTTCCCTCCTCAACAGACCCTCCCGGATGTTTCTCCAAGAGCTGTGATTAACGAGAAAGTGTCAAACTTGCAGCTAAAATTAGCCTCATTAGAGGATGACATCAATACCAGTGGAGGTCTGGTGTGGGAACTTTCTAAACACACACACATGCTGAGGTCTTCGGGTCAGCACGGTTTAGTAAAGCTCTAAGATACACTATATGGACAAACGTTTATAGACATTTTACCTGATTTTTGAACATCCCATTCAACATTTAGGCTGCTATAATAACCTCCACTCTTCTGGGAAGATGTTAGAGAGTGAAAATTTGTGCTCATTCAGCCAGATGAGCATTAGTATTGATGAATGGTGAGGAGGTCACTTAAAGGTGTTGAATAGGGTGGAGGTTAGAGCTCTATAGCAGCAGATCTTCCATTTCAACCAATCTAAAGCATGTATGCACAATATTATTATTCCCCCAGAGTCTCTGTGTCAGACTTCATCATTCCATCATCAATTTGCCTTATTTCAGTATAGGCTCTGCTAATGTTCTCTCTCTCTCTCTCTCTCTCTCTCTCTCTCTCTCTCTCTCTCTCTCTCTCTCTCTCTCTTTTAATTCTGTCTCTAATTCTCATTCTCTTGCTCTCTCATTTTCTAAAACTCGTCTCTTATTCTTTCCATTTCTCTCGCTTTCATTCTCCCTTTTAATTATTTCTCTCACCCGCTCATTCTTTCCCACCCTCTCTTTTTTTCCTCTCTTGCTCTCCCATTCCTTCAGTCTTTCTCACATTGTCTTACTTTTTTATTTTCTCCCTTACATTCTCTTGAATTTAGAAATAATATACTATATTTAGAAATAATATACTATATATTATTTATATAATATACTATAATTATATACTATAATATAACTATAAAAACAATATAATA
>MU551695.1:823995-841131 GCA_024362625.1 Silurus asotus | reverse complement strand
GTGTGTGTGTGTGTGTAAGAGATGTTCAGCTGTGTGTAGTGTGAGTGAAGTGAGCGCCACCTACAGACACACAGGAGCAGTGCAGTGAGAGAGAGAGAGGACTGCAGATCACTGTATTGTGGCTGCTGACTATGCAGAAAACTTATTCATTACAAATCAAATTACTTCTCAAAATATCTCATCTATTACATTAAATGTTGTTTATTTATTTATATTTTTCCTGATGTTATAATTATATATTTTATATATATATATATATATATATACACACACACTTGTATTTATGTAATAATTCTGATATTCCAATTATCTCAATTTCTTAATTTCTTTCATTCTTAAAATAATTTTTAATTGCAATTTTTTTGTAAATGCTAAACTTTTTTATTCATTTTCTTTTATTTTCAATTTAGTTTTCTCTTATTTTTTGTTTAATATACACACACACTTGTATTTATGTAATAATTCTGATATTCCAATTATCTCAATTTCTTAATTTCTTTCATTCTTAAAATAATTTTTAATTGCAATTTTTTTGTAAATGCTAAACTTTTTTATTCATTTTCTTTTATTTTCAATTTAGTTTTCTCTTATTTTTTGTTTATTTCCTTAGATAAAGCAGTATCTTGTCTTCTATACCATGCAAAGTAATGAAAAGTCATCCAATGAAAAAAAAAAAGTCATCCAATGAAATTTGGGGTGATATCTATCTATCTATCTATCTATCTATCTATCTATCTATCTATCTATCTATCTATCTATCTAAATTGATAGATGGATAGATATGTATGTATGTTCATAGAACATACAAATTGTGTCCAGTTACTAGTGTGTGAATAGTCTAAAGAAAAGGAAGTGTGTTGTGTGTGTGTGTGTGTAATTAACATGCACTGTCTGTGTTCAGTTTAAGGTGCGCGTGTTGAGTAAGCTGGCAGCATCCCTCAGTAAGCACATGCATGAGAAGGTTCCTGAAGACACCAGCAGCATCCTGAGATCTCCGATGCCTGGGACAGTCGTAGCCGTTTCCGTTAAAGCTGGAGATACGGTAAGAAAATAAAACTACAGCCCACTGTTACACTCACATGTCTGTGTTATGCTTTGGGAGATCAGACTGGAACCTGATGATAATGCCCAAAAACATGTCCGTGATGCGTGTGACTTACACTGAGCAGGCTGAAGATTCTCCACACGGCGGCGCTATTCACACTTACAAAGATTCTGTTAATGTGCATCAACAAAGACGAAGGAAAGAAGCATAAACACAGAGCAGCATGCTGGAAAACACAAACTGCACACTATCAACATTGGAGGGTTCATTTAGTTCATGTAGTTTGTTCTTAATTTTTGTATCAGGATCTTGTATCTTTTTGAGAACTTCTAAGAAATTACTCATATTTACGGAGAAAATATGAGATTTTATTTCTGTGGAAATAAAAAAAATCAGTTGACTTTTGATAGATACTGAGCACTGCAGACAGTGTAAACTGTACACTATGGACACAAGGTTTTGGACCTTCATAAGTCCCTATTCCACGTTTAGTCCCTGTTTGCTGTACTAATATCCTCCACTCTTCTGAGATGATGTTCTAAATTTTGGGTTTGCTTGTGGAGGTTTGTGCTCATTCAGCCACAAGGGTGTTAGTAAAGTCAGGTACTGATGCATGTGGGGTGAGGAGGCCTGAGGTGCAGTCAGCATTCACATTCATCCCAAAGGTCTTCAATAGGGTTTATTGCTCTATAGCAGGCCACTCAAGATCTTCCCCTCCAACCCATGTAAAGCATATTGTCATAGAGCTGGCTTTGTGCACAGGGGCATTGTCAAGCGACGAGGAAATGTAATGCTATTGCAGCCAACGACAGCCTGTACAACTGTGTGCCCTCAATTTGAGGGGAAAAAACACATATGGCTGTAAACGTCATCTGCTACTTCTAAACACCTTCAAAACCTTATTGGAGAATATCAAACGCTGGGCATTTGTAATGAAAGTGGCACAGCGGATGGGCAGATTGTTAAACACTGACACACATATTACATTCCAGGATGACGTAAAGATGACGCTTAAGATGTACAGTGCTCAATCTTTGTGTGTGTGTGTGTGTGTGTGTGTGTGTGTGTGTGTGTGTGTGTGTGTGTGAGGCATGTCGGATGAGCATGATGAAACACCGCGACAGTTTGACTGGCCTCCAAAATAACCCTCAGGATTATTTGGAACAGCAGGTGAAACACTGAAATAGACAACGGTATCAGGGGGAAGATTGGACTAGAATGATCAGAAACCATCACAAAATGGACGTGCATCTTTTTTAACGATAGGAGAGTGCAGACAGAGCCGGGGATTAGAGGAAAAATGGTGCACGGAGCTATTTTTGTTTGCGAGCTTATAGCTGTACGGTGGTAATTACAAGTTAGTTAGTGAGAATTTCGGGTTGCAGGGAGAAGAGGTGGAGAAAGTGGAGGTGTGTTAGAGAAGTAAAGAAAAGAGTGCAGGCAGGGTGGAGTGAGTGGAGAAGAGTGATAGCGGTGATTTGTGATAGAAGAGTCTCTGCAAGAATGAAAGGGAAAGTTTATAGGACTGTGGTGAGACCTGCGATGCTGGAGGTTTAGAGACCGTGGCATTGAGTAAAAGACAGGTGGCAGAGCTGAAGATGTTGAGGCTTTTGTTGGGAGTGACGACAATGGACAGGATTAGAAATAAGTTTATTAGAGGGACAACGCATATAGGACATTTTGGAGACAAGGTGAGGGAGGCAAGATTGAGATGGTTTGGACATGTGCAGAGGAGGGACATGGGGTATATCGATACGAGAATGCTGAGGATGGAGCCAACAGGAAGGAGGAAAAGAGGAAGGAAATGTATGGATGTGGTGAGGTAAGACATGCAGGGAGTTGGTGTGAAAGAGGCAGATGTAGAGGACAGGGCGGTATGGAGACAGATGATCTGCTGTGGCGCCAAAAGAGAAGAGTAAGTGAGAATTTAAGATTAAAGTATTTTTGTGTGTGTGTGTGTGTATGGGGGGCATCAACATAAATAATGTATACTTGGTCTGTGTCTGATAGCGTGTCTAGAAATTCACTTTATATAAGCTTGGGGGGGTGTTTGTGTGTGTGTGTGTGTGTGTGTGTATGGGGGGCATCAACATAAATAATGTATACTTGGTTTGCTGGGTGTGTGGGTGTGGGGGTGGGGGGGGGGGGGGTGTCTGGTTGGATTGAAGACATACTGATGCACAAAGGAAGTTATGTCATCTATATCTATATGCTGGACGTAGACTGCTTGGCTCCACCAAATACATTACAGCCAGGCGCTCCCCTTTTACAGTAATATTGCCCTCATCTTGCTGCAGCCACACACACACACACACACACACACACAGAGCTGCTAAGTGCTCCAAGGCTGATTACTCTAACACCAGCAGGGTTATTTTGTAGTCTATAGGTACTGTAAAGACAGTCTACATTTGAAATACAGATAAATAAATATATACACACACACACACACACACACACACACACACACACACACGGTTTGTCCAGATCACTCATCTGTAAAAAGCCTGATTGATGAGTTCAATGTAATGCTGACATTTATTTGATGAAGCTCAGGAGGAAGTCATTAATGCTTTTATTCGCTCAGACAGAGACTGAGTTTATGGAACCCAATCACATGATCCAGCACTACTCTGAGCCATGTGTTTGTGTGTGTGTATTGGACAATTGCCCGTCATGTTGAAAAAAAGCGGTATGGTCTCGACAATTGCATTCAAATAAATGCTGTGTAAAAAAAATAGTACAGCGAAGTTTTTTACAGTGTAGGCCTGATTAGTTATTGTCTCCTCGAGTAAATTGTGTATCGCACCGTCCTGCAGTAGCGTCTGATTACGGCTTAAACACACACAGTGAGGAGAAAAAAACAACAGGAAATTACATTTCGTCACCTGCTTAATGTCACATTAAACCAAATGCAGATAAGGTCAAATTTGAGTTATATTGAAATATACTGTTCAGAAATCATGTAGGAATGTATACCTCACCCACAAGCTCCGCCCATTTTCCATTATGCAATGGGAAATGTGTACAAGTTCTTGAGCCAATACTTCTGGAGCAATAGTTTTTCTGGTTCCTTTGCGTTTGCTTCTGCAGTGAAAAGAATTATGGGATTAACTACACCAACAAGGACACATGCCAAAATAAGGCACCCCAGAAGGCTAACATTTGTGGTGTGTGCGTGTGTGTGCGTGTGTGTGCGTGTGTGTGCGTGTGTGTGTGTGTGTGTAGGTTGCAGAGGGGCAGGAGATCTGTGTGATTGAAGCGATGAAGATGCAGAACAGCATGACCGCTGCCAAAACCGCCAAGGTGAGTGCAGACACTCCTTCACTTACCTCCACCAACACACAAATACACACACACACACACATACTCACACATTCCCAGTCAGTCACCCACACACTTACTTATACCCTCCAGCACACAGATCATGATACATGATCTACCTCAGTAGCAGTCTGCTCGATTAATCAGTGTGACATATAGAACGTCCTCTTCTACCGCACCACACTGAACTACCTTACAGTGCCCAGGAACAAGACCAGAGGCAGAAAGACAAAGGAACGCTCCATCTGCTCCACTCCATCTGCTGAAGTTATTTCTCTCTAATTGTATTTCTGTATGTAATGAGTGAACTGATGCATGAAATACATGCATGAGAAAAAGTGGTTCTCTAAGATTTAAGTCTCCAGCATTGGCCATGCCTTGCTGACTGAGCCTGTGGCCACGCCTCCTACACAGAGACTTGCGTACAAAAAAGCAACTCCTTCTTCACAGAGGTCACGCCTTGATAACTGAGCTTGCCAGCATTACACTGACCGTGTCTCGCATGCAGAAGCCATGCCGTCTTCATGGACACTGACGCACAGAAGCCACGCCTCCTTCACTGACGCACAGAAGCCCCGCCTGCTTCACTGAAACACAGAAGCCATGCCTTCTTCATGGACACTGACACACAGAAGCCACGCCTCCTTCACTGCCACACAGAGATGCCATGCCTCCTTCACTGACACTGTTAATCAGAAGCCACACCTCCTTCACTGACACACAGAAGCCACGCCTCCTTTATGGACACTGCCACACACAGAAACCACACCTCCTTCACTGATGCACAAAAGCCACAACTCCTTCAATGACACACACAGAAGCCATGCCTTCTTCATGGACACTGACACACAGAAGCCACGCCTCCTTCATGGACAATGTCACACACAGAAGCCACACCTCCTTTACTGCCACACCAAGAAGCCACGCCTCCTTCACTGCCATGCACAGAAGCCACACCTCCTTCACTGATACCGTGGCCAACCCTTGTTTAAAAAAAAATATAACGCACACAGGACAAGCCTTTACTAAGACGAACACAGAGCTTAAAGCCTGGTTCAGCTGCTCAAGTTTCTGATCAGCAGTTTTGTAGACTGTTCAGAGCCTTTTAGTTTACTTTGCATGTAATCCTCAGCAGAAACGGAGATGAGGATTAATGTTTCACTGGTGTTCCAGCCACTTGCATTGTCTTAATCCACTAGCCAATCTTCAGTGAACATCATGTATAAATTGCATCATATTAATGTTTGAAGGGGTTCATGACCGTGTGTGTGTGCTTGCGTTTCTCTTCCCTCAGGTTAAGACTGTACACTGTAAAGCCGGGGAGACAGTTGGTGAAGGAGATCTGCTGGTAGAGCTGGAGTAAACACACACCTACATTCTTCTCTTCCACCCCATGTACATTCTGTGGGGACACAGACACTAAGACATTACTATCCTGGAGTGAACATCCTTCAGCCTTTGTCTCGTCTTTATTTTTTCTTCCTGGTGATTATTTTTTATTTTTTTTTGGATCTATGTGGGATTTCCTGGTCAGATTTCATAAAAATACCATGTGCCAGATTCACTGAGGGTCATTTGCATCACAGAGTGTCATAGCAGACGTTACATTACTGTGTCAAGCAACAGCTTGAAGATGGTGCTACACACTCCTGCAGAGTTACTGCTAGATTAACTAGTTACTGTGTCAATATAGTTTGAGATTGAAGGGGAAAAAAGCTGAGTAATGCTAGCATTGTTTAGCTCATGGAGCGAAACTGTGATGTTGCTGAACCAGAAACTCCACCTACAGAATGTGTTGTCCTAATGAGAAAGGAATAAGAAAGAAAGAAGACCCCCCCACACACACACACACACTTTGTCCACTTATCACTGATCTACACAATGCACCATGGAACCCTGTTCTAATTGTAAATCTTTATAAAAATCAATCTTTGTTATAATAAAAGCAGGTCTTGTGTGGAAAAGCTGCATCGTGTTCAAGATCCTGCGTGTTCTCGAGTCTCGTCGTCCTGCATGACTGTGTCTTCGAAAGACAATCAGTGAGAGTGCATGTGAGTGAGTGGCTCAGATTGATCTAGTGCAGAAACGGTGATGTCACCACTTTTCCCACTCTTCGTCAACCACTTCCTTCTTTTGTTTCTCCTCCCATGCCTCTCTCTTTCCCTCCCTTCTTCCCTCTTGAGAGAAATAACAAATCCATATATTTTTTTTATATTGCACTCATTCGTCATCTTTTTAATGCAGCAATGTATTTTCTTTTCGGACATTTTAACAAATGTAAACAAAATGAGTTCGTCAAACAGGAGCGTTGACTCAGGCCACGGTAGTTTCGGTGTGGCTGCGGCTCCTTGGAACCCGGATCCCATGTTGTATCGACAGTCCATTTACACTGTTACTGACCCTTCCACAAACAGCCAGGTGTGTTAAAATGTAAACTTAAAGAACATTTTTTCCACCCATGTCATTTTCCACTCGCCCTAAATGTACAGTCGGTGAGCCGCGACTGACGCTGTTCATGTCTTTTACATACACACAGGAGCTACAAGGCAAAAGTTATCAAATCATTTTTATGTCTTACTCAAAAACTTTTCCATAAATACATACACAAATCTGATAAATGATATGAAGAGGCTGTACAGGTAGTCCCCAAGCTAAGATTTTTCGATCTTATGATGAGGATAGTGATACGACAAAATAAAAAAAATATTGTAAGTTTTGTGTGGCTGGCAAACGTAGCACTGTAAATGCAGTAGGAAACGCTGGGATGCTGCCAGGATGTACCTCAGGTTTTTGTGTTTGTGCTGTTTGTGCTGTTTCTAAGCCCGATTTTATCTCTTTTTTTTTTTTTATTGTATTTTTGGTTTATCTCTACGTCGCCGGACACTAAAAAAGCGCGTCTTCTTACTGGTCGTATCGCCCGACTTCGGCTTCCACTTGTGACCCGGTGCTTGTCCATGTGACCCCTACCACAGGTATTCTGTAAACTTCAGAAATGACAGTTCTGTAAATTGCTCTGTTTAGCTAAATTATGTTAAATTTTTTTAATTATTAACAAATTAGAGTATTACGATACTATTCTCTAGGACTCCTGGGTAGGCTAGGCCATGTCTTGACTAACAATTTTTTCAAGTTATGATAGGGTCACCGGAGAGGATCTCCCATGTAATTAGAGGACTACCTGTATAACACAGCGTTCAGAGTTTAGCATGAAATAGCTTATTGTATGACTTAACGATAATGTAGTCAAACGTTGGGGCGGGGCCAAACCATGCTTAGTGTGGAAAAACTCAAGATGGCTGCCCATCATGTGACATTTAAACATTGTTGGTGTCTTTTAAACCAAATGAATGAATCTGGATGATATCACTGAAACAAACTGATCATGAAGGCAGACTTTGACAGAAAAGATTGTGGTGAGATAGACTTCTATTACTTGTTAGATAAATTAACCTTGTAGTGCTGGTGCAATACTAATTAGACACCAACAATGTCTGATGGACATTCGGAAGGAGTGGAAAACGTCTGTTCTGTCATAGCCAACTCTGACCTTGTGTATTGATGTATGTGTTTAAATATTAGATCTGCATTGCATTGTTGTATCTTGTGCTTGAAAAGACTCACCCCCTCTACGTGGTCACATACTAACATCGACCATACCGAGCCACTCACTTTAAAAACAAACAAAAAAAACACTATGCTCTGAGCTTGAACTTTAACTGGAAAACACACCCCACTTCACACAGCCTTGAAGGTGTGCATGACCCCTCGTAAAATCGTAAAATGTATTACTTCCATAAAATGCCAAAGTGTCCCTGAAGGACCTCAAGCTCATTTGCTAGCAAACGTCTCTGGGGTCCAACTGTTATTCTTCCATCTCAGAGTTATATATCTCCGTTTTGGCTTCACACGCAGTCTCAGACGGTGGTGACTCTCATGACCAGCTCTCGGTTGTCGGGTCTGGGCTGCATTGTGGCGTTCCTGGGCTCCTGGTTACGCAGATTGAGGCTGAGCAGCTGCAGCAGGCTGTACGCACAGTGGCGCTCTGCCTCTGAGGAGTCCTCTGGAGCCGCGGTGACCGCTGGCACAGTCGTACCTGGGGTGATGGTCACTGTTGCAGCTGTCGTGAGGGCAGAGCTAGAGGGAGACGGGGAAATAGGTGGGGCCACTCCGCCTCGATTGCTCAAGGGGAGCGTGAGGGAGCGTAGGGTGCTGCTGCCCTTCTGAGGGTCCTCCGAGTCCTTCAGCTTGTCATAATTGAGCACCTTCCACTGCTGATTCACAGCCTGCCAGCGGTGGAAGATACGAAACACGGACGGCCCCTCGTGCACAATCAGAGCTGAAAGAGAGAGAGAGAGAGAGAACCGAGCCAATAAATATATGAATATTCATTCTGTAGCAGATCCACTGCTGCATTGTATCCATTTGCACTTGTTTATGTAAAATTATTCAGCTGAAGGCAGCTCATTGTTTCAGAAAGTAGCTACAGGGCTAAAGACATTCGATTAGCAAGAGAGATTTTTTTTCATTGAATTTCAGATGTTTTTTATTTATTTGCCCTGATTATCAAACTAGCAGCATGAGTTCTTAACAAAATTTTGACCAAATGTTTTGATGATGCACAGTATGGCTTTATTCCTCAAATTCTCAAAGTTCTTTGGCGCTTGTCTGCTGTCACCATTCAGTCATATTGATCAATATATGGACTTTTCCAGTACCAAAGCTAAAAGTACCACAATTGTAGGAATCATTTTTCACAATAGCCTGTGTATAATTTGGCCACACCCACCACTTGAAATTCCTAGTCGTTGTCTACATGCTCACAAGAGACAAATCCGAATCGAACTTGGCTACTCAGCGTTTTTGTAGAGTGAAAGCCGAGTCAGCGTTACGTACTTAACTTTAAAATAAAGTAAGAAGCAGTTGGTATATACACACACACACACACACACACACACACACAGAGCGAGAGAGAGACATTTCATCTTCCTTTTTCTGAGGAAGTCTGACTGATTCAGGTCAGCAAAATCCAACACAAACATCGCACAAGCCCGTGTCTGGCCTTTACCTTTGTTTTGGCTTTTTATAACAACGAGTATCTTTATAACAGGGCATGCAGGGTAGTGAGGACAGAAAAAGACTATAAATGGATCATTACCTTGCATTCGCTCCAGCATTGCAGCTCAGAGCTGAGGAAACTGAAGGCAGACACGGGACTTGTGTACATTGTCTGATTTTAAATTATATTAGGAAAAACATATTCCTGATAATGTACTAAATCATTTATACACACGACGTTAGGTACAATTGTGATTGGTTTTTGATTTACATGTTGTTTTGGAAGGTTTAAGACTAGATTTGCTGACAGATTAGCAAAGCAGTTGAACTGTATTAGTTGTGCACACAGTCTTCGCTACTCCCTTTTGGGCTTCTATAGAGAGAAGATTAAATAAAAGGCTGTATATGACAAGATATGATGGTGAATAATACCATTTAGAGATTCTGTTGTCCAAGACCCTTTTTGCTATATAAAAAATCCCTCCATATTTAAAATAATAGGCTTATTAATTATTGTGGACAATAATATTCTTTTACTTTTCCATTTTCCATTCACTGTCTAAACCATCAAGCTTTAGTCATTGTCTAGCCATCACATTTGTTCTCATTGGAGTTCAGTCAGAAGGATAAATTGACTAAAATGGCTCATTTTGTTCATTACATCAGGATAAGTGGTCTTGTGGAAAATCTAATCACAAATTTCTCTTCATATGTAGACAACCAACACATCTTTTGTCCAAAAGACAATGCTTTGGCTTTTGTACTTTGAGCTATGAGGCTAACAAGACGCAATTTAGCTTCCAGTTCAATATCAGGCAAAATGCATGGTGCAATAATCACACTGATTTTTAAAACTCGTTATATACTGAAATAAACACAAGGAGGTTACAGAGATCAAACGGTAGCAGCGGCCATCTTGAAGCAGCAGACACTTTCTTCCTCAGCACATAGTTTGGTATGAAAACTAACAACAGACTCGTTAAGTTTGAATCTGGAATCGGATTTTGGATGGTAATTAGGTTATTATATACTTTTTCTGATGTTTTACGAAACAAATGTTTATGCAAAACCAAATTACAAATCATTTGAACGTATGAGGTTTTATGCTAAACCAGTGACCTCAAGCATGTTAGCGTCATTGTATCTCCTGTACAAAACAAATAAACAAAGCTGCAAATTTGTGTAAATGTTATTGTTTTCCCAATTTGGTTCCTTTAAATTGTACTTTAAAAAAAACTACCAGAAGCCTTCTTATCTATCAGTTAATCGCTTTCCCTCTCTATCACATTCCATCCTTCTAAATAAATACCAAAGAAAGGACTCCTTATCTGTCAGTTTATCTCTCTCTCGTTCTCACGCTTCCGTTTTATCTTTGCACGGTGGACTGCAGTCATTCTCATTACCGGTGGAGAATTTGAGCTGGGTATTGATTTAACAAACACACTTTGCCCACTAGAGCTGGGAAAATGAAAAACGAGGCTGACTGGAGGAAGCTCTCTGGGCGATACTTGAATTTTGATCAGCGAGTCATTTTCCAGAGTCTGGCAGCTTCACAGTTTTTCTTTTCTATCAATCACTTTCTTCTCTCCTCCTTGGTTTAAAAGAGGCAGATGTACAGGACAGGGGGGTGTGGAGACGGATGATCCGTTGTGGTGACCCCTAATGAGAGAAGCCGAAAGAAGAAGACGACGACTACTTTCTTCTCTTTTCCCCACGATACCATAAATTATTCTCATTTGCGGCGAACTGAATTGAAACGTTATGACTGGGGAATAATCAGGCTCAAAATATTAAATGGCTTCCATATTTAGAGGTGTGCTGTCTCAGCAGGTACTTTTAGAGCGAGCTTTATTACTTCTTAGTGTTTCTAAATAAAGAGCTGGTTCTTCTGAGCATCTTATAGTTTTAATTATAAAGCTTTGTCAACATTTTGGCTGCATTCTTTTGGATTTAAAATGATTTCCTATAGTTAATTGGTTAAGAGGTTTTCCGGCTACCTCCTACAGCTGAATCCCAGTTGTCTGGCGATTTTCAGCCCAAGTGACAGATTCTGGGAAGAAGTTTATGCCTTCCTATGATTTTAAAATGCCTTTTATTGTTACTACACAGTCTTGTTTATGAGCATTGTAAATGCTAGTTGATGTATCTGATGCAGCAACTTATACTGCATAGCTTCTGTTTTCTCTCTTTCTACAATGATGACTCAGGCTGTGTTCCAATGCACATTTAACACTGCCTTGATGTCTTTGCTTTGGGGTAACCTTAGGTGGAAACCCTATCACCATTTTAAGCCTGTTCTAATACTATTTATGTATTCACCTTCAGTAACCTCTTTGTCCTGCTATGGGGTGGCCATGTTTCCAGTTTTTATCCAGAGTTGTGCAGGCACTCACTATGTCCACATGAGGTTCTCCATTGCCAGAGCTTGCTTGGTTGTGAATATAGCCTGAATGGTAGAGTACAACCTACATACATTCTCATCTAGGCACAATTTAGCATAGCAAATAATGCTACATGTTTTTTTTTTTGGATATGGGAAACAGGAGAGCTCAGGGCTGAACCCAGGACCCTGAAGCTGTGAAGTCGCAGCGCCGCCTGCTGCAACAGCATGCAATTTATATTTATTTAATGATTCACCAATTGCTTTCGCATAAGCAGTGTTTCACCACTTTTTTGTAGTATATATGTCTGACTCACCGGCAGCTCAATCATCAGCCAATTAGATGACTCAAACTGTGTTCCCATACAGTTTTAACAATCCCTTGTTGAATCCCCCTTGGTGTTTCCCTGGTTTGGATTCCCATCGCTATTTAAGGTCTGTTGTATAACTAAAAAATATATATACATTTTTTTAAAGCGCTCATAAAATTGTTTATCATCAAAACTTAAACACCAGCTTAATGCTCTCTCTCTAATTCTCTGTATATTCTACCCTGTATTACCAAAAGTATATGGACACCAGACTATCATATTCATATAAGCTTGTTGATGTTATAATTATCTCCACTTTTCTGAAAAGTCTTTACACTAGATTTTTGTATGTGTCTGTGAAGATGTTTGTGTAGTCAATTTTCCAGTTTATCCTTTAGGTGTTCAGTAGGGTTGTGATCAGGGCTTTGTGCAGTTTGAGATCTTCCTCAAATTGGCCACCTTAGCTTTCTTACTTTTCTTATTTTTTCCTGACATGACAGAACAGGTCTGGGTTTGTTCCAGTGTTTCCATTTCAGAGAATGTAAATTGTAATGGGGGAAATACATGGGGAAGAACCATATATGAGTGTGATGTTCCATGCAACAAAATTCTGTACCATTCCCATATTAACCTCTCATCAAACAACAAAAGGGCCTGATCTCCAGCCCATTTTCTTAGGGTTCCCTTCTCTTTACAATTCCACACTCGCACTTCATCCAACTAACGTTAAAAACGTATGCTGCTCTCACAAATCATGGCTGGATTTCCCAAAAATCCTCCCACCAACAAACTTACCATTATATGGTACAGAAAGCTTCACATTGAAAACTAGATTTGACATCTACTGTAGCTTGTGCAGTTTCATTAAATCATTTTCTGCAAGTAAGTTAGCTCGTTCCTGACAGTGTGGGTTTGGAATCTAACCAATTTTCACACAAGATTTCCACTTCCACTTGGGTTACACCTAAGGGATTGACTGATATATTATCAGTTAATATTTAATTATACAGATAAGGATTTACCAAATGCAATGATGCCAATGGTTTGCACCCTGCAAACAGAATATTATTAAGTACATGATAGAAAACAGAAAGTATTTCACTACAAATCTAAATAAATACGTTGGTATACACTTTTGTGTTGTAATGTCAGCTATGCTGTAATAGATGGTCTTTTTGGAGGAATAACAAATGACTATAGAACATCCAACTATAAAATCCAACCTTTATTAACTGGATTTTTCTCTCATCTATGTCTTGCTTGTTCTCTTTCCTTTCATCCACTCTGTACAGCTACATGTGGAGATGGCATGATCTGTTGAAGAACGGACCCCTGAAGGACAGAATCATTGATCCCTCCTCCTACTATACATGTGCACACACAGATTAGTCACAGAAACAATGCAGACTGCTCTGTTTGGCCTCTCGCAGCTTGTAGACACGGCCAGTCTCCCATCAGCAGTAATAAAAATATATTATTATTCTCTTCAGTCAGCTGAAGGAGTGCGTAACTGCTTCCACTCTCAATCCAATAGCTTTGCTTGCTCTATTCAGGCATGTCTGTCTTCCTAATAGAGGGAGAGTCTTTCCCTTCCATCAGCGCGTGGATATTATAGCTTCGGCCTCTCAAGCCCTCGCGGTTTTCTCATCTGTTTTTATAGACCATCTGTGACATGACGTTACAGAACAGTGACTCTGTCAAAGCCTCGTATTTTTTTCATTGCGGCTCGAGAGCATGGAGCTGGAGAAGCCATCGAACACATCCCAGTGCCATCCTTTATCGTGTTCTGGGGATTAGGGCCGGCCTTTTATTATAGCAATTATGTTCGAGGAAATCTGAGCCATTTGTCACTATTCTTAAGCCTCTGTTCCTCTTGCTTTTCTTCGATTCATGTTTACCTCTTGCTCTCTATTAAATGTGCAAGTAGCTCTTGTCACAGATCTCGCAGCAAAGCAGATCCGCAATTATCATCTGACACTTAATTTATAAACGAGTCTATTATTTAATTAGGAGTGAAGCTTCTCTGAAAGGGCGTTGAGGAGAGAACAGGACTGATGGCAAGACTGCATTTTCTTTCAGTTACACCCAGGTTTCTGGCCTGCTTTGTGTTTTAATGCCCACATACTGGGTGGGTGATGACTGAACATACATGCAGCCACATTTAGACCCACTCCATTCAGGGATATGGTTTAAGTTAGCAATAAAGATATTTTTTTGGATTGTCAATTGTTACTTGCATATACTGACCAGGCATAGCATTATGACTTTATGACCTTATGAGCAGTGATGGCACTTGTTAGTGGGTTTATTAGGCAGCAAATGAACATTTTGTTCTCAAAGTTGGTGTGTTAGAAGTGGAAAAAATAGGCAAGCGTAAGGATTTGAGCGAGTTTGACAAATTGTGACTGCTAGACGCCTGGGTCCGAGCATCTCCAAAACCGCAGCTCCTGTGGGATGTTCCTGGTCTGCAGTGGTCAGTATCTATCAAAAGTGGTCCAAGGAAGGAACAGTGGTGAAGAGTGTTGATGCACGTGGGGAGTGAAGGCTGGTCTGTGGGGTCCGATTTAACAGACAAGCTTCTGTAGCTCAAACTGCTAAATAGGTTATTGTTAATGCTCAATGGGTCAGAACTGTTTTGGCAGCAAAAGGGGGACCAACACAATATTAGGCAGGTGGTCATAACAGTATGGATAATCTGTGTATTTTTGAGAGAAATTTTTATTATATAAAAGATTTTTCCTTTGTACAAGGAAGAACAAAACTTGAGTAGAGTGAAAACTTGAGTTCATTATGTATCAATTTCTTTTACACAAAAAAGTTCTACATTTTTAATGAAGAGTGCCAATACTTCTGGACTCCTACTCTACTGCTCTGAGACATGTAGCTGAGATCAATCAGCTTTAGCATGCCTTTAAACCTTAATGTGCAGACTGAGAAGACCTGCCGGAGCAGCAGAAAACTTAAGCTCTGCTCAGTCTAGACGAGTCTGTCTGCACATTTAAATTCGGAGATGAGTGAATCTGGCAGCTTTTATGTATAAATATCTCAATTATCCATAGCCAAGAATGAAGCCGCTCAATAACGCCCACAGCCTCGGCTTCTACTTTTTTCTTTTGCAGTACATTTTATGCTGTCATTTCATAAATGAGCTTTGTGTGTGCATGTGGTGTGACCATCCCAGTGGTGCTCCAGGGGACAGTTAGAACAACATGTCTTAATTAGGGTGGTTTTAACTGAGAATATACTGTAGCTAAGACATGTCTTTATGCTAACACCAAAGAGGGTTTTTTTGTTTACAGTTTGGATTTTTATTTAGGGTGGACATCTTGTTCGAAGCAAGTCGTAACCTCCTGGCAGATGCATGCATAGTCAGTGCAAAAAATATTTTGGAAATTGGAAGCACTTCTAGGTAATGACATTAAAGGAACATTTCCTAAACACCACCATATGCACTGTAGGTTTCAGACATTTCCTTGTATGCATGTACATTTTTTTAAACAACCAAACATGCCAGTCTTGTCTCAACACAACAGGAAATGCATATTGCCGTTCCAATCAAGATTTGTGCTATACTTCATAAATTGTGTCTGAGGAAATTTTTTTCCCAATAGCTCATTATGGAAGTGGTGTCTGACAGCTATTTCTAAAACTTAACAACCCCAAGAATCAAGTAAACCGTTCTTCTATCTTAATGGTTAAGGCTCTGGGTTACTGCTCGGAAGATCGAAGGCCCTTGAGCAAGGCCCTTAACCCTCTGTGCTCCAGGAGCGTTGTATCATAGCTGACCTGGCGCTCTGACCCTAGCTTCCTAACATTGCTGAAATATACGAAGAAAGAATTCCACTGTGTGGAAAAGTATATATGAGAAACATTTCGTCTCTTCTCGGTGACAGAAACAGGTGTAAATCTTTACCCATTTAAAGAAAACACACACATGCCGGTTCCTCGACTCACCGATGCAGACGAGGTCCATGAAGCCGTACATGGCGTAGCAGATCTGGAAGAGCAGGTCCTGGCGCTGCCACTTGGCCGAGGGACTGAGCGAAGACCACACGAGCCATGAGATACTGGCGATGAGGAAGAGCGAACCGAGCACCGCCGCCGCAATCTGCACCTTCTCGATTACTGTCAGGGATATCGCCTGCCACTGCATGGACACAGGCATCGGTTATAACAACGCAAGCCGAATACTTCCAACATCTCCAAACATGGTCCTTAAGGTATGTTGTCCAAAAAATATATGAATGAATGATAGATTGAAGAAGCTCATCTCTAATATTTATTTAAAAAAAGTGGTTGACACGTTCCTGTTTTTTTTTTTTTAATGCTTCATCTCCTGAAATAGTGTCTAAAACATTTTGGATTCTGTATACAGTGCATTTAATTGTTTATTTGAATTTGTGCTTAATCTTTTCCGCAGTGCACACAAGATTCTACAACTCTAACTCAAACTTACCTCGTACTTTCACAACAATTTTTGAGCTGAATGTGTCAGTGATGTGCAGCAGGTCACCTGTAGTGGATTCTTGGTGCTGATGGCGATGACATGGTACTTGTAGTAGCACAGCTCACAGCTCCACGAGCCTCTTTCGCTGATCCACTTTATTAGGCATGGCTCATGAGTGCAGCGCACCGAGCCACTACAGCGACACGGGCTCAACAGCTCACCCTGCAGGGCCCAAAACACACACCACATTTAGAACATGGTTATGTAGTATATAAATTACATACACACAGTATTTCACAGAAGTGAGTACACCCATCATGTTTCAACCTTTTATATTCTTTAGATAAGTCAGGGTGCAGTTTCAACCTACAGCTATTATTGTCAAAATAACTTGCAACAAAAGTGAGTACACCCTAAGTGTTAACAGCTGTATGTCATTTCCCCATGCAAAGCCACATGTCCATGTTCCTGCTTCTAACACATCAAATTTGAGGGCAAAATGTTCACTTGCTGCCCAATATATCCCACCGACCAACAGGTGCCAAGAAGAAAAGATAATCACCAGTCATAATGT
>MU551695.1:794336-823953 GCA_024362625.1 Silurus asotus | reverse complement strand
ATATATATATATATATATATATAATTTTACCAAGCACGTTTTGGGAGGTGGACGCAAACCCAGGGGAACCTTGTTTCCAGCTCAGAATCGAACCAGGGACCCTAAAGCTGTGAGGCAGGAGTTCCCCACTACTGTGCCACCTCATGTGAAAGTCAACAATTATTCCTATTTCATACTGCTCACGGTGGCTCACAAGGACAGCAATTAACCTCATTAACAAGCGATATTGTGCTGCTGTGACTGTCTTCAAAACATTGTCTTTCACAACAAGGTTAACAGTTTCCATTTGAGTCCTGCCTTCGTGTGCACCTGCACTGACAATTCCCAGAAAAACTCCATCCTTGCCACTTGTACAATTTCCATTATTCACCCAGCGTATTCAGAAGCGCTTTAGGACAACACTGTACAGCTTGAAAGTGCTTTCAGTAAACTGTGTGTGGGCGGCAGAGACAAAAAGAAAATACTCATGAGAAAGACCGCCGTGTTTGCATGAAGCTCTTTTAGCCAATTTGCTGAATGACTGTACATCCTTCTGTCACTGCCTTTATTATGAGAATACAAACAGTGCTTATGGAGAAAACTTTGCCTCCAAGCACATTCTTTATTGAACAGTATACAAAGAGAAAAACTGGGCTGAACTTTGTTTTGCACAATACTATCTTGTAAGTCATTCTTGAAAGTGAACTTGTAATGAGTATGGTAGTCTTGAAAGCTACAATGGATTTGCTGGACAACTAATAATATGCAGTAATTACTGACTAAATAGAGTTGCCACATTATACTATCTCCGGGCTTCACTGACAAGCACCACCATATGTGGTTCTTCTTAAAACCATTGCAACCAGGTTCGAAGGCATTTGGGTGCTGTCTATTTACGTTCACTGGATCTACAAGACTCAAAACTCTTCCACCCTGACAATGCCTCTAAGCAAGCTGTGCTCATTCAGCCACAAGGGTGTTACTTAAGTCTTATCCATATCCTCATGGAGCTTGTTTTGTGCGTTTTCATTCTTTAACACGTTTGGATCTCCTAGTTCCAAGTGAAGGGAAATTTAATGCTACCACAGCCAAAGAAATCCTATTTCATTGTGTGCTACATGCGCCTTTTGACCATATAATATACATAGCTGTGACTTGGTCAGGGTTAATTGGGACAAAGGAAAAAAAAAGAAATTACTGTTTTTCCACAAACAAATTCCATCCAATATTTGTTTTTTTTTTGTTTTGTTTTTTTTAACCAGAAATGTGAAATCCAAAATATTGTGCATCCTGTAGTTTCACAGAAAGCAAACCTAAACAGGCATAGGCACTCATCAAGAGGGAAAATGGTTCAATTTGTTATCAATTTGAAGCATGTGTTTGATCCAACGACAAAACTGGTTATCTCATTCTCTAATTGTTTACAAGAGTGCACTTCTGGACAACACCAAATACTACAGCGACTCTTCAGTATAGAAACATTCTGCAAATTTGATCTGTTCTAAGCTACACAATGGTCTCAAGCTCCTTTCACACATTACACATTTTGGTACTTATTCAAGAAGAGGTTAAATGTTAAAGCATGCCCAGAGACAAACTGTATCGAACAAACTGGCAAACTTGTCAAGGATGGCTCATGTATTAATCAAAATCAATACCTTATCTGGAAATGCCTGTAGTCAGCAAAGAAGAAGTGGAGTGATTCAGACATGTAGAGGCTGATGGTCATTTGTGCAAAATTAACAAGAACAAATTTCTTCATTAAGATGAAGGTGATAAACATGTGCTTGGAAAAAAAATGCACGATTGTTTACTCAGCCTGCATAACGACTCGTGTGAAAACACTGTTGCTACAATTCTCAGAAAGATACTGCAAACTCAGCTCTACTGGTGCTACCAGTCCATGGGACTGTACATAGGGACTGGGACACAGTGTGAAAGAATGTTTATGTTGTAGGAAAAGATTAAGAATGAACTTTTAATGAAGAATTTAGAAATATTATTGTACCTTTATTTTAAGCCAAATCCAAAAAATGCCAATACCAGCTGCAGTTCCCCCCAAAGGGGAACCTTAATAAACATAAGAACCCTAAAAGGATATTGATTTTTTTTTTTTTTGCAAATTCAAGCTGAGACCATCCTATAGTATTTATACCAGATTTATAATTTAGGATTTTTAAATGGTCAGAAATATGTGATTTTGTTGTTCTTGACTTAAAATACCACACTACCTTAAAATGTGACTTGTTTGAATGTGACTCTTAATATAGTATTTTTAAATATTAGATATTTGTAGTATTATTTTATTACATAAATGACCAAAAGCAAAAAAGAAGGTGGAGTTGTTACGTACAACTTATGTGCGTTTAATGCCTCACATCATTGCTTGCAATTTTGGAACCACTCCATTATCATAACTATTCCTTTTAACTTTACACTTAACCACTAGCTTTCTTACTTTGTTATTCTACAAAGTGACTAACAAAGAAGAACAAGTACGATTTAATGATATTTTCTTCCCTGCAGACAGCTTTAGCTGTAGACTACGGCAAAGTCTAGACTGTCTCGTTGTCTAGACTGCTCAAGGCTACTTTGCTCAGAGCAGTTTGTCTATTAGCTTCTAAAAGCAAACTTCTTGTTAGCCATCGAATGAATATAAAAACTGACAAAAAAACGACAATCTCACACAAAGTCTCATCTGATGTTTGGGATTTTTATACACCACAAGGTCAAGAATATTGTCTTTATTCTAAAAACATTTAGAAATGGAAAGTTTCTTTAACCAGTGGTTTTTAGCTTTTGGGGGAGTTACTCATTTCACTGCTGTAAGATAAACAGAGCAAAACAACCATACTTGTATTTCTGTGGGTCTCAGGTTTTTGTTGTTTATTTAGTTGGAAAGAAAATCAGGTATTTTTAAACTTTAGACCAGAAAAAGATTTCTGGCTATCTGACACACAAACACTTATTAAGACGATACTGTTTCTACTGCTTTCTCTATTTTCATCCATCCTCTCAATGCAATGTTGTTCACTGAGCATAAAATTACAAATTAAGCATATTTTGTCTTTTATTTGCTTGAGAAGAAAAGGTTTTGGAAGGGCTTTGGAGAATCACCATGGAATAAGCCAATTTTAAAACTCTGTGGTATATTACACTGTGCCATGAACTGCAGTTGAAGGTACGTTTACGCTGTATGATTTTGTCAATTCCTCAACTAGTGACATTTACTTGACATTTCACAAGTTTAGAAACTAGTGAGTGAGAAAAAAAGTTTAAAATGTCCAATGAAATTGTGATGCAGCCTCAGTTCTAGGGTCCCAGGTTTAGTCCTACTGTAGCTTGTTTGCTGCCTGTGTGGACTTTTGCATGTTCTTCCATGATCTGTCTGGAAACTGGGCTTGTGTGTTTATTGCTTTAAGGTGTGAATGATTTTTTACACAAACGCCCTGCAATGAACTGGAGTTTATTCCTGCTTATTCCTGAACAATGAACAGTGGTAATATTGTTCTCTGCATCCATATTCTTTGGCTTTCTCCTCTTTTAAAGCTTGTAACACTGAGTTTTGTGACATCGGATCATGTCTTGTAAACTAAATTTACAACATTTAGTTTACGGTATAAACTAAATGTTGTGTTTATTTGGTATTTTTTTTTTTTTTTTAGAAAAATGAATCCATATACATGCAAAACTTCTGTATTTATAAATAAACTTTTAGATAAAACACAGATTTTTTTGAAAGGTTACTGGATCTAGTTTCTAAAGGAGTTTGAAGCTTTTAAAAAGTAAACCATCTGTTGTTTGCCTTCTACTACAACTTTTTAAAGGTTTCTCAAAACATCTTTCACTTTGAGTCATTTCTTACATGTATAAGTAAAAGAGTCGGGAAAAAAAAAGAAGAGAAGATATTAATAGGAGCGTGTCCTTCAAATCTGCCCTCGTGACCCCACCCGATGTGGTGATACCAGTGGTTAAATAGCTTTTTAAAACCTTACAGACTGAGGCTCGGCAGTCTAGTCCTTTAGTTACAGGCCTTGTCTTGTGTCTCGAATGGACAATGTCACAATAAATAGTGGGTCATAAAGTACTGTATTTTCCGGACTATAAGCCGCTACTTTTTTCCCTCGCTTTGAACCCCGCGGCTTAAACAACGAAGAGTTTTTTTTCTGGTTTCACAAGCTTCAAGCTAAAAAAAACTGAGCCCCATAATATTAGACCAATGAAATTGTGGAACGGGTTCAGGTGAACCAATAAAACTCTTTATATTAAATCAGATTCGCTCCCACTGAATCGGGCCGCACCACATCATAAATATGGGTTAGGTTCCTCTGATGTTTGACCTGCCACTCACTCGGACTGTCAACAGGAAATGCACAACCGGGCATGAAAAAATTCACTTCACCAGTGTTCTGAGCTGCACGGCATCAGGAGAAAAGCTTCACCGATAGTGATTTTTAAACACACGACGATGCGAAAAGAAGGAAGGAGGAAGACCTTTCATGGTAGGCTACTGTTTAGATACAGACACTGTCTTTCGTTAAAGCCTGTGTAAAGTTCATTAGTTTCAGTGTAGACATGCGGCTTATAGACAGGTGCGGCGTATTTATGTTCAAAATCAAAATCTTTGTAAAATTTAGTGGGTGCGGCTTATATTTGGGTCGCTTAATAGTCCGGAAATTACGGTAATCGATATTGATCCCTGTTTCTAGAGCTGTATTTTAAACTCCAGGGCTTTTTCAGATTATAACCTTAATATGTTCGGTTAATGATTGTGGTTGTGACTTTAAGCATTGCAGCATGCAGTTGCTTTACTAAACTCTAAACAGCTTGGTGAGGGTTCGATTGTGTTGTTTTAGCGGGTTAAAAAGCTTTAAAGGACTGATTGCTTGAATATCCAAGTAATCACAAAGATGTTTATAATGCAGAAAGAATGCCAGAGTGCTGAAGTACTTCCCGTTCAGCTCTCTTTGAGAGGATTTAAGTTTTCAGGAGATTTAGGTGTATCGAGGAAATTCTGGGGATGCATTTTGTATGTGCGAAGGACTGCATTTCTTATAAAGAGCACGCTTTACTTAAGAGGATTATGGAATAATGGTTTTACACAGAAAGCTGGTCCCTTGCTGTGTAGATTACATCTGATTTAGGGCGAATCTTCTTTTTTATTCAGTGCTGTTTTATATTAAGTGAGAAATAACTGCTCTGTCTGATTTTTTTTAACATAAAATTCACTAAAAATACTATATGGCCAAAAAATGGTAAACACCTGATCATCACACTCATGTGTATGTGATGTTCAGGTGTCTACAAACCTTTGGCCATATAGTGTAAATGAGTTACTTTGTGTTTTGTGTTAGTTGGCTGGTGCTGTATTCTTAGTATTCCCATGACAAGTCAGTGGTTGTGTGCCGCTCTGCCAATGAGGACGATGCTACAGCTAGCACAGTTTCAGTGGCATTTAATAGGAGAAACATATTTAACGATCTCAAACCCAAGGGATACTAGTCAGATCATTATTTATTTATTTTTTGTTACCTCAAATCAGCAAACGTTTGTCATTTTCAGAAGAAATCCAACACGGACACATTGGGGACAGGACACAATGAGATTATGTGATGATGTTACGACAGAGACTCGGCTTGGCTGGTGATATACAAGATTGTAATACCAGTATTATCATGAAAGTTCAATCTGATATATTTGAGCAGGCGGTTCAGATGAGGATGTGAGAGAGATGAGGCAAGCAGAGATGAAGCGAGGGCTAATTGCTTCTGGCACTGCTATTAGCTGGTAGTCAAACAGCATTGTAGGTAATGCAGGAAAAACCATCAACTTCAACTACGAAATTATAACGAACCACATTTTTTACTTCGTATTTGCTATTTAAATATCTAGGTATGTGATCTGATTTATCTGGAAATCTGATTCACTTGGCACTTAGTAATTATTCATCTGATTTGCTCTTAAAAATTAATGCTAATCATGGTGTGTGGAGTGTAAACTGCTGTTTGATGGAGCACTTGATGCAGCATATTTAAGCAGGAAATGGGGCCACTTTGTCTAATTGAGTCGAGTAAACCAATCAGACTCTCTGCTCGCCTCACCTGCAGGCCAGCGGACTGTTTTCCGCGAACTATCCTGATGATTTTATCCCTCTAGATTTACATCCTGCAGCTAAACCCTGTCCCAGTGGATCCTTTATAGATGTGTGTGTGTGTGTGTGTGTGTGTGTGTGTGTGTGTGTGTGTAAAAACTGATTGAAGGGTATAGTGTGGTACAAGTCCAACTACTGAGTAGGATAAAGAGACACAGACTGAAAGTTGTCAGAAACAGCACATGAGCGCCATTTACACACCAGTCAAATGAGGACTGACCGCTGAAGACCATGGAAATGTCAAACCGTGGGAATCCTCCTAAAACTTCCAACAGGCAATGAACAGTAACATCTGCTGAAACCACCTTCGTCTTGATAGCATGTCTGACACTTATGTGTGTGTGTGTGTGTGTGTGTGTGTGTGTGTGTGTGTGTGTAAAAACTGATTGAAGGGTATAGTGTGGTACAAATCCAACTACTGAGTAGGATAAAGAGACAGACTGAAAGTTGTCAGAAACAGCACATGAGCACCATTTACACACCAGTCAAATGAGGACTGACAGCTGAAGACCATGGAAATGTCAAATGTCAAACCGTGGGAATCCTCCTAAAACTTCCAACAGGCAATGAACAGTAACATCTGCTGAAACCACCTTCGTCTTGATAGCATGTCTGACACTTACCAGAAAGACAAAGAAAGAGAAAAGGAACAGGATGAGTAAGAAAAAAGAAGCAGAATGGCTTAGTTCTGAAGCATTGTGATCACCCAGCGTTCTTTTTTCAACTTGAATTGCTTATTAGCAATAGCAAAATGTAATGTACCAACAGTTTGAGTGATTAAACAGGCATCTGATTAGCATAGCTGAAAAATAAACCATTGCAAGCAGTCATCTGAAATGCTCAGGAGCAATTGTTTTTATTTGCAGGGCTCCCTACAGTGTTTTGAACAGCTTCTGCAACCATTAATAGGCGCAATAATATACTCAAAGTTACGATATTATGACAACACCATTTATCTCTCCTCTTTATGAACCTATTCATCTCCAAACAGCAACGTAGAGGAAGTGTCAGAATTAATAAAGCAACGTGAAGAGATGAGGACAACTGTCTGTTTTAAGCCTGGAAGGCCCCTCGGCAACACATCACAAGGCTTAATAACCGTGTTGCTGCACAGAGATGAATCTTACGTAAGTTCACAGAGGGCAGGAGTAAGTATGTTGGAGAAAATTTGCATCTCTTTCCATCTGTTCTGAACCTTTCTCTTGGCCTTAGATTCTGTGTCCCACGCAGTAGTGGGTATATGTTTGGGTGTGTGTGTGCATGTGTGTATGTGTATATATACATATACATAGTAGTCAATGTACAGTTTGTACAGCAGTGCAGATTAACTGCTATTATTGTCAAAATAACTCGCAACAAAAGTGAGTACACCCTAAGTGAAAATGTCAAAAATGTGTCCAAAGTGTCTATATATACCATTGCCTTAAACCTCCCGGGCAGGAAATTCACTGGAGCTGCACAGTTTGTTGCTGGGATCCTCTTCCACTCCTACATAATGACATCACGGAGCTGGATGTTAAACACATGCCGCTTCGCCACCTTCCACTTAAGGATCCCCACAGGTGCTCAATAGGGTTCGGGTCTGGAGACATACTTGACCAGTCCTTCACCTTCAGCAATGCAATTTTCATCTTTGCGGTTCTGCTTCAGAATGTCACAGTGCAGGTTGGAATCCATGTTTTCCTCAATAAACTGCAGCTCCCCAGTACCAGCACCACTCATGCAGCCCCAGACCATGATGTGACCACCACCATACTTGGATGTAGGAAGCCCCAATTTTATTGGTTCTTCTCACCAGGACCAAACATGATGGACACGATCAGAGCCAAACAAGTTAATCTTATTCTCATCAGACCACAGGACATGGTTCCAGTAATTCATACTCTTGGACAGGTTGTTCTTCACCAAACCTTTTCAAGCTTTCTTGTGAGCAGCTTCAGAAGAGGCTTCCTTCTTGTACGACAGCTTGCAAACCGACTTGTTGCAGTGTGAGGCGTTTGGTCTGAGCACTGACAAACAGACCTTCTGCTTCTATAACCTCTAAAGCAATGCTGCAGCACTAACGCATATGTTTTTTAAACCGAACGAGGACTCAACTTCTTTGATTGACCATTTCGAGGTCTGTTCTGAGTGGAATTCGTCTTGGAAAACCTCTGTATGACCCTGGCCACTGCACTGTAACTCAGTTTCAGGGTGCTACTGATCTTCTAATAAACAAGGCCTCTTTGTGAAGAGCAACAATTCTAATTCTCAAATCCTCAGAGAGTCTTTGTCATTAAGGTGCCATGTTGAACATCCAGTGGTTTAGTATAAGAGAATTTAGAACAAGAGCACCAAATTTTACCTGCTCTAATACAAGATACACAAATTTGTCTGGTCCTGTCAAGCAGAAAAAAACATGAACATTATGAATAGTACATGTGGCTTTAGGTTACAAGACATACAGCTGTTATCACTTTGGGTGTACTCACATTGTTGCAAGCTATTTAGACTCCAACAGCTGTATGCAGAATTATTTTCAGAGGACAGTAAATCTGTAGTACTATACAAGCTGCACATTGACTACTCTAATATATATCTGCATCTGGATGCAAGCTGGGACTAGAAAACCGATCTTGGCCAAGAGCATGATTAATAGAGCTGAATTCTGCTACACTAAAGTGGGTTCTAAACCAGAACAACTGAATATGTTTGAATGGCCATGTGTGCGAGAATCTGACTGAGAATGTGTGGCACAAAAAATGCTGTTCACTGACGATCTCCATCCAGCCTGACTTTGCCTAGAGGAATGAGCATAAATATCAGGATCCAGACCCGCAAATGTGACAGAGGCTCATCCCAGATGTTCATTAAAACTAGTCAGATCTGCTTCTGATGTGTTACAGCTAACCTTGAAATTTGAAAAACCATATGATCGATCGAACAATCGTTAAATCAGTCAATCAATAAGATGAAGGTAGAATCCAGCATGTGTATGTGTAACATACTTGAATCATGAGCTTGCAGTTCAAACCCAGACGATGGTTTCACCTTCACCTTACCGTTAAGCTTTACCAGGAAGACTGTCAAGAAGTAAACCAATCCTGGATTTCTGTAAAGAGATCCCTAGAATAGACCGAGACAATCATAAATGGGCTTGGCTTCTTGCTCAGTGAACCCTCTTGGTGAAAGTGGGGTGAAAGAGAATCCAAAACTTGATATTCATCTTCTCTATGGTGCAGGCACGGTGCTCTTTATCATACACAATACTTATCTCCACATGAAGCAACAGACTGTATTGATTTGCTTCTTGAAGTCTAGAAAAACATTAAAAGATCCACTCGTAATCCAGACTACACAACCACTAGCATGTGTGACCGACTATAAGGTGCCAGGAACAAACAAAGTGGATCTAAAAAGGGACCATAATGTAGATGAAGATGTACTTCCTGTTCTTTGCCAGGTTACTAAGTGTACCAAAGATGTTTCTGTGAGGTAAACCATACCAGTGATAAGCATGTGTACTTTTAAATATAAGTCGTATTTCTAATAAGTCCATTTATTGGCATTCCAGCCACCTCATGAGGTGAATAAACCAAAGCGCTAACCTGAAAAACCCCCACCGAGACAAAAGCAATAAATAACCAGGTTGCAGCGTTAAACATTGATAAAATGTCTTCTTTGTCTGGACATACTTATAGACATATTCAAGGCAGGCCCCGCAAGGGGAATTAAGATCTGAAGGAAATGCTACAGCTCGAGAAACAGAACAGTGCTCCGCTACAGCAACTGAAATGAGACAGAAACTAGGTGATATTATAGACTTGTTGATTTAGAGGCAGTACAAAGATAAAAATGAAAAAAAAGGCCTGGTGCACTAATGCAATTTCTACAACAAAGCAATGTCCGTATTGATTTTTTTTCCTCCTCAAAGCAGACAGAATTTATAGGTGCCTTTAAAAATTCCCGCAAGACTCCAAACACAGAATATACAGTACCTGGGTTTAGATGAGGAGCTAGAGTCATCATACAGCCCAATTCCTGCTACCTGGCTTTCAAACAACCCTTCATTCATAGAGGTTTTGGCATTAAGTATTCCTTAATCCAAGTCTTTAGCAGCTTTTTTCCGTCCTCTTAAGCATTTCAGTGCTGGATGTGTCCAGCTGGATGCTGCACATCATGTGTAAAGACATGGGTAATTAATCAGCAGGGCGTGATCAAAACCGCACAGACTTGATGCTCTTCCTGTGTGTTTCCACTTTATTGAAGGACTCTCTCTTTCTCTCGTGCGCTCTTTTGCTCGTTTTCTGTCCCTCGTTAAAAACATGACCGGAGCAGGCCCAGGGTGGATTTTTCTTCGTGATCGAAAGCGAAAAGATAAAGTGAAATGTCCTTTCTTTGCTGTAGAATGTAATTGGCCCGTGTGCTTCACACGAACAGAGGACCTCTCCGTATTTTCCTGCCCCTGTTTGGACCATTTATAAAGCGCTCGTCCTTGCTTGAACCGAGGAGAGATGGAGAAAGAAAAGATGGAGATAGAGGAAATGGAGTGACTCAAGGCCTGACAAATGCACACACACATACACACGCACTCGCACGCACACACACACACACACACACACACACGCACCTCTGTTAGAAAGAGTCTTCTCACAGACCCATCTGCTTCCTGCACCGCTCTCATTATAGACAAAGAACCATCCATCAGCCGCCAGCCAGACCTCCCTAACACACTTCACACACTGATGGATAACAGAGAGAAACATCCTGCTGGCGCTAGCAGCGGGAGATCATATGGCCATATAATATTAACATAGCAATGAACTGTCATGATACACTTTGCTCTGAGTACCACAGGTATCAATAACGAGAATGGTAGGATCCAAATCGACCGTTATCATGATAAACATCTCTGTGTATCCAAAACGCAATATGTTTATTTTGCCCAAGGATAGAATTAGCAAGTAATTGCGTGCAGTTCGTCTTTCGTGACAGACGCTATTTGTTTTTCAAATAATAGTAGGCAAAATATAAAAAAGTAGCAAATTAGCTGAACACTGATTACATGCGAGCAATACACTCAGCCTACGCCAAATCACAGCCACAAGGATTTTTAGTTTAATCACAACCATGAGTGTGATCTTGCTATCACACAACAATTCTATAAACAAGAAATTAACATTGAGAAAGTGATATTTTTGGATACAGTGTGACTAAATGTTTTTCCCCCAATATATTTTTCACTATTGTTTTTCCCCCCTCTGTTAGCAGACATAGATCGTGAAAAAGCCATGCACATCAGCTAGCTAGCTCAGGTGGATTTGTACGGTGAGCTGTTTCTGAGGAACTACGTTCCCTTCTTTCATTTCATCTTTCATCTCAGACAGATGTTATATTCATGACATTGCTTTGAAGTAGGAAGTGGAATTTAATGTGATGGATACAAACACACCATGAAACAATATTCCTCCTGAACCCTGGTGCTACCTAAAACAACATAAAGCTATATAACAGAAAACACAGGGATAAGGACTAGTAAGTGTCCTCGCCACATAAAGTGCATCGTGTGCAACCTGGTGTAGGACTAATACACAAAACACAAAATAGCGCCGGCAGTAAACCTGCTGTATATTACACACAGTAAACCTGCTGTATATTACACATTGTAAACCTGCTGTATATTACACATTGTAAACCTGCTGTATATTACACATTGTAAACCTGCTGTATATTACACACAGTAAACCTGCTGTATATTACACACAGTAAACCTGCTGTATATTACACACTGTAAACCTGCTGTATATTACACATTGTAAACCTGCTGTATATTACACACAGTAAACCTGCTGTATATTACACATTGTAAACCTGTTGTATATTTTACAGTAAACATGCTGTATATTACACACCGTAAACCTGCTGTATATTTTACAGTTTACCTGCTGTATATTACACATTGTAAACCTGCTGTATATTACACACCGAAAACCTGCTGTATATTACATGTAATATACAGCATGTTTACTGTAAAATATACAGCATGTTTACTGTGTGTAATTATACAACAGGTTTACTGTGTGTAATATACAGCATGTTTACTGTGTTTAATTATACAACAGGTTTACGGTGTGTAATATACAGCATGTTTACTGTGTGTAATATACAACAGGTTTACGGTGTGTAATATACAGCATGTTTACTGTAAAATATACAACAGGTTACTGTGTGTAATATACAGCATGTTTACTGTAAAATATACAGCAGGTTTACGGTGTGTAATATACAACAGGTTTACTGTGTGTAATATACAACAGGTTTACTGTGTGTAATATACAGCATGTTTACTGTGTGTAATTATACAACAGGTTTACGGTGTGTAATATACAGCATGTTTACTGTGTGTAATATACAGCAGGTTTACGGTGTGTAATATACAGCATGTTTACTGTGTGTAATGTACAGCAGGTTTACTGTAAAATATACAGCAGTAACTGTGTGTAATATTACACACCGTAAACCTGCTGTATATTACACAGTAAACCTGCTGTATATTTTACAGGTAACCTGCTGTATATTACACAGTAAACCTGCTGTATATTTTACAGGTAACCTGCTGTATATTACACACCGTAAACCTGCTGTATATTTTACAGTAAACCTGCTGTATTTTACAAACAGTAAACCTGCTGTATATTTTACAGGTAACCTGCTGTATAATACACAGTAAATCTGCTGTATATTGCACAGTAAACCTGCTGTATATTTTACAGTAAACCTGTTGTATATTACACAGTAAACCTGTTGTATATTACACAGTAAACCTGCTGTATATTTTACAGGTAACCTGCTGTATTTTGCACAGTAAACCTGCTGTATATTACACAGTAAACCGGCTGTTTAACTATTGTACAAAAGGCAGTAAACAGTGTGAAAAATGGTCACTTGCTTTACATATTTCCAGATTTGTTCCTAAATTAGAAACACAAGCTTCTATTTTACTAGCTACACAAACTCAACAGTGGCACCAGCGATCTCTGCTGCTTCCTTATAAACGATATTCTTTATAATCAGTCATTTATATTGCCGAGTATCACGGATTGCAATTTGTCATAGTGTTGGTACTTCAAAAATATGAAAAAAAATTATAGGAAACAAAGTAATATATAAAGATAAAGACATTAACTATACAATTTGAGCAACGTATGTGAGGTGAGGCAGGGCAAATAATCATGTAGAAGTGATGCAGTGCAAATGATATTTACGTTTTTGGCATTTGGCAGATGCCCTTTATCCAGAGCGATATACAACTGAGCAGTGGAGGGTAAGTGGCCTTGCTCAAGGACCCACAGGGGGAACTCTGGTTGTTGTTGGAATCTGAACTCATGACCTTTCCGATACAATGCCTTAAGCACTGAGCTACCAGCTCCCGAATAGGTGATATAGTAGTCCTTGTTTTTGTCAGAGGAACTGTTCAGGCTAGACGTTTGGACAGCTGGCTAATTTATTTATTTATTTATTTTTTACAAAACGGCTGCCTGTTATTGTGTTGCATGCAGTGAAGTCTCAACAGTGGGCAAGGGGTGTTCCAGGCAGCGTGCTGGAAACGCGTGTACATTATCTGACAGGTACGCAACTAAATCCAGCCAGCTAACCTTTACATAATGGGATCGGCGACTCTCTGGCTCATGGCAGAGGTTAAGGACAAAATATCAGGCTCATAAAACCACTGTGGTGGAATTTAAAAATGAGGAGACCTCAGCTAAAAAGAGCATCTCATTATTGTGCTTGTATAATAGCACAGATTTCCTGATGTCCATTGCTTCAGCATAGTGTGTTGATCAGCTTCAAAGCTTCTACAGGCTTGTTTCCTGTTACTCTTTTTAAACTGGTCTTTCTCTACGCTTCAGATGAGAAACAGCAGTAGTAATAGCAGTAGCAACTATCGACATTTTTTCCTCAGTAAGACGATAAAGCGTGACAATCTGCACATAGGTTTCTGTATTCATTATTTGACCCCTGATTGTCACCTTATATCATTTCCAGCACATTCAAAACAGACAATATGGACAGACGTATTAGGACACCTGACTCTTCTAACCATATGTGGTTCTGTTACCACAAAGTTGGAGGCACACTATTGTATAGGACGTCTCTGAATGCAGTAGTGGTACATTTCCTGACCCAAACCTGTCCAGTAAGATCTTGATTGCCCGCTATAGAGCTTCAACCCTATGGAACAACTTGTGCTAATGCACCCCAGGCCTCCTCACCTACATCAGTACATGACTTTATTAAAACATTAATGGACAAAAGAGCACAAATTCTCCACAAAATCCAGTGGAACATCTTCAGCAAAGGTTATTTCAATAGCAAATACCCACTAAATGTGGAATGGGATGTCCATAAAGAGCATACCAATCTCATTTTTAGATGTCCACAAACTGCATCAAATGAGATGTAACTGCTTTGTAGCTCTTTTGTTTAATTCTGTCCGATGTCTGATTCCATTTAATCAACTGCATGTACGTAGAAAAATACTGTCTTGATGCTCACTGTCCACCAATGTCTTTGTGTTTGTGTGGGTTTCCTCTGGGATGTCTGGTTTCCTCCACAAAACATGCCATGCCACACTAAATTGCCTTTGATTGAATGTGTACGTGTGTACGTGTACGTGTACGTGTGTGTGTGTGTGTGTGTGTGTGTGTGTGTGTGTGTGTGTGTGTGTGTGTGCGCACTCATGACCAGCATCCTGTTTGGAATCTATTGCCTTTTTGACCTCAGTGTTCCTTGATGCTCCTTGATAGTCCGGATCCACCACATCCCTAACCATTTAATCAGATTCTTCTCAGCATATACTTTTTTCCAGAATTGGACACAATTTTAATATTATGACATTTTTTTTTTTTTACAGATGTTATTGTTCAGGCTGCTGTACACTAAAATCAGGTCAGCAGTAAATCACGATTAGGGTAAAAAAAAAAAAAAAAAAGAAATTCAAATTGACGATCCTGAGACACCTTGAGGATTCTCTAAAAAACAGATCTCTAAAAACATCTCGGGATATAACTAGTCTGGACTCGTGAATTCCTAAAGCTGTGACTGCTGATGGAAGGAGAAGGTTCTCATCATAAGTATATGATGATCATAAGGTCGGTAACGGAAACCCATGTGTTATTTATTAAGGGCTCTCTTACCTGATCTGCTCCCTGAAAGCAGATCCGGCACAGGGGCGTCCGCGCTCCGCTCTCCGTGCAGCTCTCCAGACTCGCCCTCTCGTCGAGCTTCTCCTTGGTGCAGTCCTCGCTCGAGCTGCCGCCGTCCGGACTCTCCGCGGTGCTCCGCTCCTCATCACCAGCCCAAACCGCGTCGGCGGCGGATGCGGCGGCTGCGGATGCGACGGCGGCGGATGCGGCGTCATCTTCGTCCCGCGTCCGCTCCGCCGAAGGAGCGCTCGGCGCTCCGTTCATGGGCGACGTTGCCAGTGCCGGTGCCGGTGTCGGTGGTGGCCTGAGCAGCAAAGCCTTCAGGTCACTTAACAAGACGCGACAGCGGCGGCCTCTCTGCTTTCCCTCGCGCCGCAGCATCGGTGAACGGCTCAGCGAACTCCGGCACCATCCAACCCCGACACCGCCAGCGCACCACATGTGCCCGTTTATACGCGCTTAACGACGGACGAGCTGCAAACGGAGAACACCGTGCCGCTTCAGCGTATCGGTTTAACCCAAATCGACTCCCACTGATAGCTCGAGCGGCTAAAGCTAACACACACACACACACACACACACACACACACACACACGGTTTGGAACGGCTTTTCTGGAGGACGTCTGTGTTCGAGCAGCGCTACGCGCTCTACTCACACAACACCCCACTGAGTCGACTCCGAGTCGTATTCTCTTAATAGGTGTCGGTTCCGATTAATATCTGACAACACAGATTTTTTTCCAATTTAAAATGCTAAAACACTGGACAGGGTATGTAAAAAAAGAAACCTTAAAATTTGCTATTATTTAAACTGTCAGTGTTTGAACAAGAGGATGTTTTGATATTTAATCATATTAATATAACCTTATTTCAGTATTCATGGTGAATAAATGCCACTTCGCAAAATAATTAGTTTCTCAATAATTTCAGCTCATTCATGTTAATCTTTAAATAAAATGTAAATATCTTATAGTAATAATGCTATTTTTATAAGTTCTAACCAGTTTTTCCTTCTGGTTGTATTGAATCGACTCCCAAGAATCGGCTCTTCGCGGTCCGACTCCCTGCCCTATTAATTACAGAGTGGATCAGGATTCGAAGTCATAAAAGACTACTGTTTGGCATTTCTTACTCTAATAAGCCGCTAGCTCATGGGGTTGTCTATAATCCACCGAGTTGCTTTGTTTCTTCCGATGTTGATCTTCGAATTAAAATTAAATTAAATAGAATCCAACCAATAATTAAGCCGCACACATGGAGATAAAGATTCCGGGTCAGACTTAAAGCGGCAGCACGAGCGAGGAGAGCGCTGTGCGCGAGCTGACCCATGCAGCGGTCCAGTTCGGTGTCAGACAGGGAACAGAAACGAAATCCTGGACTGTGTATCTGATCCTCCACAACCACTGGATGATATTGTCGACCACTCCTGTGCCATGTCAAGTGCAGGTCCTAATATCCGTAAAGTTCTTCCCTCAAATGGATTCGGAGCGCAGGCTCGCGCAGCCCAGAGCATATCAGATATTAATCAGTCAATCAATCAATTGAAGTCAGCGCGTGAGGCGTCCTCTAAAGAAAGATGAAGATGAAGAGGGTGGGGTATTGTCGTGTGTGCATAGTGGGAGTGGAAGGGAATGGATAACCACCGTTACCTTCCGTTCTTCAAGGCCGTCGTGTTTCGCCGCTGCGCGTCCCGAAATCCGCGCGTGGTGGTTACTGCCTTCAGCCCTCACGCTCGCGCCGAACCGGCCATACTTACAATCTACCGTGACGGCGCGTGCCGTGCTCCACGTAGGTCAGCTCGCGCTGTAGGCTTCAGCACCATGTTTTCCTGGGACAGCTCCCAGGCGCGAGCCCGTTCTCCGCCTCTCAGCTACTCTGAGCGAGACGAGACGGGAGCGCGCGGAGAAACCTGTGATGCGTTGATTGTGTGCGTGCGCGCGCGCTCGCGCGTGTATGTGTATGTGTGTTTAGATCAAGAACCGGGCACTCTCCAACATAACGAAGAAATAAGGATCAAAACTGTTTCCTCGTTTGGACTTTTGTCTTTCGTAGGTTTACCTACAACTGGAAAATACAAGAATTATCCACTGAACAGTAGAGTTCATGGATTTATGCAACATAGCAAGGGAGTATGTAATTATGGTGTAAAGAACAAGTACATTTACAGGCATTTGGCAGACGTCCTTATCCAGAGTAACATAAAAATATCTCATTCATACAACTCAACCCAGATGAGGATGGGTTTCCTCTTGAGTCTGGTTCCTCTCAAGGTTTCTTCCTTACGCCTTCTCGGAAGTTTTTTCCTCACCACAGTCGCCAGTGGCTCACTCAACAGGGACAAACTTAAACTTATAAAGAACATATTCATTTTTTATCACCACATTATCTGTGTAAAGCTGCTTTGATACAATGTTCATTGTTAAAAGTGCAATACAAATAAAAATAAATTAAATTGAACTGAGCAGTTGAGGGTTAAGGGCCTTGCTCAGGGGCTACGCAGTGGCAGGGAGATTTGAAGTCATGACATCTCAACCACTAAGCTACCACGTTCTCCTGAAATTGTCTACATTATTGTACATTAAACCATTGAAGGCAATAATTGGAGTCTAATTGTTTAGAGAAAATACATGAATCTTTCAAGGTGAAAGACTAAATGTACAGACACTTGTGCACTTGAGGATACCAACTCAGCAACAGAGACACTGCAGAGATAATTATATATAAATGTTATTTTTAAATGCTTTCATACGGCCTGTAGCGAACATTTCATATGTGTTTCCTGTGATGCATCTATTTGACTTTAAACAGAATTTTACTACCAACACAACATATGATTCTCTCTGTAGAGCTCTGACTATATTTGGACACAGTAAAATATACAGTGTTACATTTTTTTGTTACAATTTTCACTTGCCACTAGTAAAGCTTACATTTTTAATTAAACACTGCAGCTCTGGCAATCATCTTCCTCATGCAAACCACCAGATCTTAGCTAAACCCCCGACCAGGGTTGTGTAAAGAGTTACTGTACATCATGTGTAGAATAGAGAATGGTCACTATAGGGTCAACGGTTGGCAGACAACTAACATTGCACTCACTTTTGGTTCTTCTCATCTCAAAACTACTGAATTCACATGAACAGCTTAAAGATCAGTGAGGTTACTGAGCAACTCAACTATAGGGATGGATTTGGACTGTAATTAATATCAACAGTCTGCTACAACAGCTTATTACTGGAGATGCATTACAATCTCTGTATCTAAGAGCCCATCACTGAACATTACACCTCAACAGAGATGACACTGAATGAACATTCTGTGGAACCCAAATGAGGATGAGTTCTCTTTGGAGTCTAGTTCCTCTTAGGGTTTCTTCCTCATACCATCTCAGTTTTTTTTTTTCTTGCCACAGTAACCACTGGCTCACCCATTAAGAATAAACTTATAAGGATGAAACTTATAGGCACTAAACTTATACATTGCAACTTCATAATAGTATTATCTTTGTGAAGCTGCTTTGGAACAATTAAAATGAATCCTTATCCAACATCAGTTTCTGACTTTACTATTCTGTTGTAGCTAAAAGATCACAAATCCCCAGTCTTCCCATGAGGAATGCAGCTTATTTTGACAACAAACATTTTACTAAATGTGAAAATGACATGTTCATCATGGACTTATAGGTTTAATGACCAGGTGTCCACAAAAAACCTTTGGCCATATAGTGTGTTTGTACATTTTCCGTCAGCTTAAAGGCTGCAAAAAAATGTCCTTCTCTGATACGATGCACCGATTTATCTGATCGGTTCTGCAATTGCACTTCGCATTGCCCACCAGCAAACTCGCTGAACTCACACTAAAAATAGCCCGAGCGTGGAGCTTCTTCCTTTTTTCTTGCCCACAGCTCATGAACACTCTTGGGCCATTTCTTTTTATGGCCTTCAATTATAGGGGAAAACAAAGAGAAAAAGTTTGTTTCTAGTCTGAACTGTGATTATCATGTGGGCTAGAAGTTCATGATTGAGTATTTTTTTTTGTTGTTTTTTGTTTTTTAACCAGAGATAGGACTATCAAATTGTAGATCTGTACTCATGGATAAGTAGGAGCAAAAAAAGGACAAAGGAGCACTGGGAATTTATTAAGAAGCCTAAATGTTCTGCTTATCTCCTCCCGGAAAGTATCTAATTTGCTCAAGAGGGAAAACGTACTTTATGTAACCTGTCACATTATTCTCAGCTGAATACTCTCTATATAGAACAAGTAGCCAGCAATGCTTCTGGTGATTTTCACACTTCCACACCTGGATAATAATGTGGCTCTTTCAAATGATACTATTACTGGCTTGTACCTACCACCTGTATTTGGGAGGATCTCCAGCATAGGACATAAATAGTAAAATAAATAGTTCATAAAGGAATGTTTGTGCTGTGTTCTGTATAAGGAAATGCTTGGGCTGTGTGCTAATGTTTTTGGTTGGTGCTGTATTTTTGTTATTCGAATGACAAGTTAGTGGTTGTGTGCTGGATTTTGCTGTGAGCTTCAAACAACTAAAGATTTTAATTGCTCATTTACCATTTTCTACTGACATTCAGGTCATATTAATAAAAAAATAATCCAAAGTGGACGTAGTAGAAGAGAAAACAAAAGTTAGGTTCAAAGACCTAGAATGCAACGTTCTGGTTCAGCTAGCTAGGTTGAATACGCCGGTGTAAGCTTTAATGTTAAATCTTTGAAAGTTGATTTGTTTCAAGTCCTGACAAAAAGGCAGAATCAAAGTTAAATATTATAGTGCTGCTGCAGCCTCGAAATTCCCATTGGCACCTTTATGAACAGAGAGTTTAGAATTGTGTGTGTAGTGTGTGAGTGTGTTGGAAAGTGAAAATAGACCATGTTGAAAGACTGTTTTTCAACAGTTTAAGCCAACAAACTAATAAAAAACAGATATTAAATATAAATATTAATATGCTAGTCACTGGTATTGATGGCCTATTGGATCATGTCAAAATATTCTTTTGAACGTCTATTGTACACTTCACTCAATCATTTTGAATAAAGGGAGTTCTCTGAAACTTGGCTTTAATATCTGCATCAAAATGACACTCACATATGCTGATCTATACGGACAACCGACTCGGAAAATCAGAACTGATGATCCTCTTATTGACATATATTATTTAGTGTGAGATAGCCTACTAGACCTTAGCCATATGAGTAAATAGCTGAATCACACCCAGCACAACGCTGATGTATTGACATTGCTCTACTGTAAACTTCTTCACTAAAGAACAAACTAGTGTCCCAGTTTAAGCTACACCCAACCTTACAATATCATGAGAAAATCATGAGATTAAATGAGCAAGAGTAATGTGTTTGTATCTAATTCTAACCCCGGGCCTTAATCTTAACCTTCAAAAAAAAATTATAAATATAAATGAGATGTGCAAACTGCTGTGAATTTACATGCCTCTAATCTTCGCTTAATTCCTGGTTTTCAGGCGAAGCTCTCAGCCGTATCTGAAAGTTTCTATTACGCCTACTTGTGAAGATGGGAAGGAATCCAGTGCCTCAGTGAAAGTGCTAATGTCTCAGACTAGTTAACAAACCCACATTGACCACAACAGTCTTACATAAGCATTGTAATTGAAGAAAAGACAGGAAGAAAATGAGACATTTGTCTCCTGTGGATGCTAACAGTCCCTGACAACCTGGCCTCTATATTTTAGATGTGACTTTGCCCTAGCACACAAACCAAGATTTTGGAAGCATAAAATGTACAATGGTGCAATTGGATATTTTCATTTATTAAAAGACAGTACTGTAAGGCAGTATACTGTAAGACTGTATAACTATCTTACTAAGTGAATTACACTTTTTCAGTTTGGATTATTATTAACAGTAGGGGTTTTTGTTGTATCTTGGACTTAAGCCAAAAGCGTTAAGCTGTAAAATAGACACATATTCCAGCATCTATTATGGTTCATATTACATGGGCCATAACATAATTCCAACTCACCTGAAAAATCCAGTTTCTACCAAAGAACCCCCTGACACTTTTCTTGAGGCAAACCAGTGTTAAACATACCACTTCCTGCATCTTCACCACGTGTGGGTTAGTGGTTTTCCTCTCATGTAACAGCAATTTGTCAACAAATGCAGTTTATATCATAGAACATGTTAGTTCCTGTTACTTATGTCACTGTAACATTTTATTATAAATCTCATTTAGTTAGAAACTTAGGCATTGCCTGTCATGCAATTTGCAATTTATTTGCAAATTGTACATCCTCAATGTTCTTGAGTTGTTCAGTAACTTCATGGATCTGTAGACTGTCCTTGAAGGCTTGTGTTGGGGAACTAGGAAGTGATATCTTAGTGGTTAAAACATTGGTCTTTGTATTTGAAGGTTATGAGTTCAAATCCCAGCCTCACCAACCTCCCACTCCTGCTCCCTGCCTCGGTTGTATGGCTGAGACAAATATAAGACGCTCTGAATAAGGGCATCTGCCGAATGCTGAGAATGTAATTTGACCGTGTCTCAATAAACATCTCCTTACAAAATACGTCAACAGTTAAACATGTGTGTATGATTACAAATCAATTTTTTACTTTTTATTTGGTTTAATTTTTTTTTTTTACATTTAAGTTATATGGAGCAAAACTGGATATGCTTTCTGGGTCTATTTATTTGGCAATCACAGTGGCACTAGACAATCAGGGTGCATCTGTGAGTTCATCTATATAAAAGAGGAAAGATTGCGCACTATATGATAGAGCAAGAGAATATTGAGCTCAGTGACTGAAAGAGCTGCTGTTACAGATAACTAACGCTTTCTGAACAATTGGATTTGAAATAAAAGCAACACTGTGGTAAAATATATTAGACTCTATTCTGTGCTGAAAGGTTCGGTGGTTTCCTTTTGTGCTTGTTGTAAAATCTTATTGCGAAACAACCCTCTGTCATCTCTGTCACATACTCACACATGACAAGCCATGCCAAACAGTCAGCTCATCTTACAGAAGGATTTCATATATGTTCTGAGAGTTATCGTGGAATCGTGTCCCACGGCCTCATTTGTATTCATGTGAATCTAAGTCATGGAGACACAAGAGGTTCAACCGGAAATAATACGCCACAATCTCAGTCCTCCTACCATGCAGAAACAAACGGCCTGCTCTGATTGGATAGATGTGATCAACTACCAGTGACAGGATTGAAACCTGTGTTTTGTCTCTTTGTACTCTGTGCTAACAATGAATGTTTGTCACCTGTGAGAATTAGACTAATGTTATACATTATATGTATATAAATAATATCACAGTTATAATGAGAAATCCCAGTTTGCTTATGCAACATATAAGGAAAAATCTCACGTTTATGTGTTAACATTCTTTTAGCTAAAAATAGTCAGAATAAAGGAAGAAGATATTTGGGTCTCTCTTGCCTTTATTATTGACTTTTACACTACACACTGCATCTGAAAAACCACCAGGGTTTTGGCAAAATACATACACCCCTCATACACACTCTTCAACCTTCTGCAGTCTGGAAAAAAGGTACCAAACAGAGAGCCAGCCCTGTTTGGTACCTTTTAATTATATTAGGGTGGGCTGGTGCAAGTAATAGGTGGGAAACCAGTTGTATTGGCCCCAACACCAAATCCAGTTCTCCTGACAAAAAATATTTACAAAATAATTAAAAAACTAATTTAAACTTAAACTGAACAGTGAAAAACAACTTTGAAAACTTAAAACCTTAACAGTATTTTAACATTAAACTTCATAAATCTTGTTTTTATTGTATTAAAATAATTCTCAAATAAAAGTGTATCCTAAACTAACTCATTTTTAAACTTTTAGTACATAATTAGGACATAATTTAAAATGTGCCTTTTTTTGCTCAAGGGCTCAATAATGGCAGCTTGGAAACACTAGGGCTTGAACTTTCACCCTTGCTGTTAGTAAAAAAAGAGCCTTAACCACTGAATTACCACTTCTCCATATGGCCAGAGCTTCCTAAGCTATGAAAATGAGGATGTCATGTGACACAACTAAAAAAAATTACAAATAAAAAAATGTTTGCTCATACAACATTCCTAATTTTGTTAGCATTCACACAGCTATCTTCTTGAAATTCCACAAATGTCTAAACATGTTCCATTCTAGATTTTGCAAAGGAAGCGAAGGACCATGATGAGGAACAATGAAAAGAAAAACAGCTGGGAATTTCGAATTGGAAATTTGTCATGATTCAGTGACTATAATAACTGTAGGAAAAAATCTATTCCTTTAATATGCTCCATGTTTAAAATCAGGCACAATTTCTTTCACTCACTTTCCACTTTTGACGCTGTCAAAAAAAAGAAATGAAAAGTGGCATTAGAGAGGTTAGATCAGACACACCCTATAGATCAGACACCAGGCTGCTGTTCCTGGCTTTATGAGGTGCTTGCTGACATTACTGTTCTGCTGTCCCCGCAAAAAAATAGATGCACTTTTTATATTTAATGACAAGTCCCTGGATTTAAGCATTTTGGCTCTGCTCCTGGTGGTGGATCAGATGTGGTTTGGTTTGGCGTGCTTCTCTATTTAAAGCTGCTGGAAGCAGTTCTGGCCATGCTGGATGTATTTTGACCTCCTGACCCTCATAATTCATCATTGTTCATTATGGAGGCAGAATAGAGGCTCATTCGTAGCTGAATGCATTTAACTCGAAGGATGTCTGGTTCATTCCTCTGTGCGGTCGACTGAGCTAACCGTCTAGTTTTCTCTGAACCAGAAGAGCTATCGTTCTGGAAGGAAAAAAGTGTCAGGAGTAATGTCCATAGCTTCTTGAATTGATGTTGGCTGTTCAATACATAAAGTCATATGCATGAGCACTCAGTGTTATTTTGGTGTATCAATACATTATTTGATTATTTGTGAAATTTAGTATATAATATATTCAAAATAAATATAGGTGCTAATCCTTTTCATGTTTATTTAGATATTTATGGTCACTCTCATCCATTTACTGCTTTTACACTATAGGGCTTTTCAAACTCCACGTAACCCTGAGTTATTATCCTTTGCAAACTCCTCTTTTACCCCCAGTTTGAGAAAAATTTCCAAATTAACCCTTTAAAAGAAAACTCAACCATGTGGTCAGACACATTTATCATAGTAATTCCAATATATATTGTTCATACATTAAAAAAAAAATAAAGGTTGCTTTATTGGCATTACAAATATATACATTTGTATTGCTTGTCATAAATTCATCCCGAAATTTTGCTTCATTTCAAGTGATTACAGTAATTGTTTCTGACATACTTCCTTCAAAAGGGGGTTCTTTTAGATTTTGGAATCCAACTTTGAAATTGGTTTGAAAACCTCATGTTTATATCACTTGCTGTTGAGCTGGATATTATCAGCAATTTTATGAACATAAAGTTTTATCATGATCCAAATTATGATTGCAAAATCATGAATCAACAAGAAACCTGAGCTAATGAAATACATTCCTCATGGTTTAACTGAGCAGATAAGAGTTAATTGTCTATGAGCTTTCGTAATCTCATTGTAAATCTTCCCAAATATGCTGTAATTCTTTTTAGATTATAGGTTTTTTCTTTTTAATAGAATGTGATACTCTTACAAATGACGATAGTCATGGCTTCATCTTGGCTAGTGTGTGTGGGAGTTTCAAATCTAAGAAATTGGAAAAGTTTACAGTCGAAATGTATATAATTTTACATATTTTAAAATCTAATTATATAAAATGAATATAAATGTTTAACTGTAAAAGTAAGATGATAATAGTAATTCAATGTTTTCTAAAGTTTTTTTTTTACTTTGCCATTATAACCATCATATTGTTACACTCTATGTTATTTTGATGTATCCACAGTATAGTTTATTTGACTACTCTTGAAATTGAGTACTTATACTCTTACATTGTTATATAGCCAAAATAAATGTATGTGTTAAACCTTTTTATGCTATTTAGACCACTGAGAGTCACTGGCTTTTCACACTGCACTTCACACTGGGTTATTATCCTTTCTGAACTCCTCTTTCACCTCCTGGATGAGGAAAATTGAACACAACTGTTTAAAAGGAATCTCAAACATAGACACATTTATCATTGTAATTCCAATATATAATCTTCATAAATTCATCTCCAACTTTTTTCTTTCTTACAAGGGATTACAATGTATCTGACATAATAGTTGTTCTTCCATTGTTATCTCAAATGGACAATTTAAGTATCTTATAGACATCCATTAGGGGTGAGTTAGAAAATCTGAATATGGTCTATTTAGTATTGAATTAATATAAACAATTATTATGTTCACATATATTTTTGCACATATGTATATAACCTTTTCATTAACATTACTTATATTCATATGTCATTCATTTATCATTATTTAATCATATCAATCATTTATCATTGCATTACCAAGCTGTACATATATATAAATATTTTACACTGCTACCAATGCACTTCTGGTTGGATGCTAACTGTATTTCATTGCCTTGTAACAAAACAATAATGTTGAATCTAATCTTGTCTAATCTAATCAATTATTTTGTGCACATTTGTTTCATTGTTGTGGACTGCTACAATGAATGGGGAACAATTCTGCTATAATGACTTATAATGACCCTCAAAACTCTATTAGCTGAAAACCCCAACACTGATGAAACTATAATGAAAGAATACTCAGTGTCACCCTGCTCAGAATAGGTTCTGTTTAAAATCTGGTTCCTCTCATGGATTCCTCTCCTTCATATCATCTCAAGGAGTAATTTTTTGTACCTTGCCATCATAACCGGTGTCTAGTTTACTAGGGATAAAGTTATAGGGCAAATTTATGAACTGAAAAGTGGCATTCTAAATGTATTTGTTTCTGTTAAGCTTTTATTTATTTATTTATTTATTTTCTTACACTAAAATTGCTGAACAAATAAAATTGAATTAAACTTAAAAATAATTTTGAATCAGCAGCAAATGGTTTACTAACAGATCATAAACTGAACAGACTTTCATTACATTCTTTGTAGTTAATGCTGATATCCTTTGAAGGAAAAACCAATCAGCCATAAATTACATTCACATTTATATGCCAAAGATCCATTATTTTCACTATGTAACTATTGCTGATATTTATATATATAAAACTGCTGCAACATTCCTCAGCTAGCATGGCGCTTGGTAAACGCTCCTGTTCCTAGGTTTGGTCCTCCTTGGGTGTACATGCATCATCGTACCATCTGTTTTCTGTCTGCTTAGTGAGTCGCTCTGGAGAAGAGCATCTGCTAAATGAGTAAATGTAAACATGGCTGGTAGCAATTTCCCATGAATAATAACACTAAAGAGTTTGCTCATAGTGAGAAAGAAGTTCTAACAAGTAGAATTATAACAAGACTAAAGAGACTAAAATGCAAGTTTTTTTTGCATCCATGTATATAATTCATTGTATGTATAAAAATAAAGTCTTCAAAATGTTTTTTTATTTGACTAGGAATAAACATTGCAATCATTGCACACAATGCACTTGATGTCGCTAGGACAACTGTGTTTTGTTTTGTAGCTTCATGTAGTTTATTGAGCACCATGAACAAACGTTTCATTTCACTGTGTCAGTGATATATGGTTGAAATGACAATAAAAGTTCTTGACTTGACATTAAAAGAATTAAAGCTGTAAGCAGACTGGGTGAGTCTCAATCCTATGACGTGTGTGAGCTTCTGACCAGTAGATGGGACTGATTTTGTAACTTAACCCCAGATGCTCTATTTCATTGGCAAAATCATTTTTTTGACAAAATGAAAAATTGTTTTCAAATGTTTTTTTTTAGACTCTTCCCAATCTGTGTGCCAAATTCCTCTACCAGACAGTCCTAGGGGCAGCTGTAGACACTCTGGGCAAAAGAAAAAAAAAAGAAGAAGAAGAAAAAGATGAAGAAAAGAAGAGGAAGAAGAAAAAAAAGAAGAAAAAGAAAAAGAAGAGGAAGAAGGAAAAAAAGAAGAAAAGGAAGAGGAAGAAGAAAAATAGTAAGAGGAAGAAGGAAAAAAAGAAGAGAAAGGAAGAGGAAGAGGAAGAAGAAGAAAAAAATAAGGAAAAGAAGAAGAAGAAAAAGAGGAGAAAGAAGAAGAAGAAGAAAAAGATGAATAAGAAAAAGAAGAGGAATAAGAAAAAAGAAGAAGAAGAAGAAAAAGAAAAAGAAGAGGAAGAAGAAGAAGAGGAAGAAGAAAAAGAAGAGGACGAAGAAGAAAAAGAAGAGGAAGATGTGGAAGAAGAAGAGAAAGAAAAACAAGAGGAAGAAAAAGAAGAAAAAGAAGAAAAGGAAAAATAAGAGGAAGAAAAACAAAAAAAAGAAGTAGAAATAAAAAAAGAAAAACTTAAATAAAAATTATATTAACTATTATCCTTCTGAATGATTCAGGTAATATTTACCTTTATAACAAATATAACAAATATTTTATTGCACTTTTCTATGGGAGGAATAATTTTTCTTTCACAATTTACAATATAAGCCTATATTTCTTTGTTAGGTGTGGAATATTTGGAGATCATGACAAGTGAATACAAACTAGATTAATACAATTATAAGTTCTTTTGATTAAAAAGGGACAAAAAAAACAATTTTTTATTCTAAAAAATAACCAAACAAACGAGTAAAAAAATAATATATCTTCTAATCCTATAGTTATCTATCCATTAAAATTAAACAAACAATTGTATTGTTAAATAAACATTTTATTTACATTCAAATCAACTGACAAAATAAAGTAAAAGAATAAATCCGTTACCACCGTAACATCAAATATTTAAACAATATAAATAGGATTTAATGCATAACAAACTAACAAACAATGATATCTTACATTTTCCCTTTAGCTTCATCTCATAACAATCGCTTAAATTTCATTAAAAGTGTTGTTGTTGTTAATTCTAACAACAGTGTGGATTTATTTGATATGATATTCAGCAATTAACTGTATATTACAGTGTGAACAGATATCTGGTTTAAAAATCAGGTCTACACTATTCAGTGCATTGGGACATTTAGTGATATCAGTTCATATAAAAATAGAATGACTGAGGAGACTGGTTGAGAACTGTGATGCTTTGCGGAAACACACACAGCAATACGTGCATTCACTTCTCCAGAGACTTCAGCATGCTAATTAGTGATGCTCAGCTGCTCAACCGCTTGTTTCTGCCTCATTTTAGCCTGATTATCAGTTTGCTGGTGATTGTTTTGACAAAAGTTACATTTCCCTTCTTTCTCCACCAGGTGAGAGCTCATTTCCTTCTCCCTTGCCTTTTATAATTCTTCTTCTTCTCCTTCTTCTACTTTAGGCTGCTCCTATTATTGGGGTCGCCACAGCGGATCATCCGTCTCCATACCCCCCCTGTCCTCTACATTTGCCTCTTTCAAACCAACTGCCTGCATGTCTTCCTTCACCACATCCATAAACCTTGTCATTGGTCTTCCTTTTTTTCCACCTTCCTGGTGGCTCCATCATCAGCATTCTCCTACTGATATACCCCATGTCCCTCCTCTCCAAACCATCTCAATCTCGCCTCCCTCACCTTGTCCCCAAAACGTCCTACATGCGCTGTCCCTCTAATAAACTTATTTCTAATCCTGTCAAAATTCTTCAGCTCTGCTACCTCCATCTCCACCTCCTGTCTTTTACTTAATGCCACTGTCTCTAATCCATACAACATCTCAGGTCTCACCACAGTCCTATAAACTTTCCCTTTCACTCTTGCAGATTCTCTTTCTATCGTAGTTGTTCTTTATTTAAACAGATCACTTTTATATTGTCATAATTTATTATTACAAATCCTGATATAATATGTATGTATGAGGTGAAAAAAACAACAGAAAATACATCAGGCCCGGATTTCACACTATTCAACAGTTGCTACTGAAAACATCCTAAAGCATTACATGGAAAAAAAGTATTAGGACGCCTGACTTTTCCAACCATATGTGGTTCTTCCCCAAACTGTTACCACACAGTTGGAGGCACACAATTAAAAAAAAATGTCTTTGGATGCAGTGGCATGAAATTTTCTTTCTCTTAAACTACCTGTTTCAGCATGACAATACCTCTATGCACAAATCCACCTCTGTGAAGATATTCTTTACATGGTTTAGACTGGAAGATCTTGAGTGGACTGCTATAGAGCTCTTAACGCAACCTTACTGAACACCTTTGGGATACATTTTTCATGCTGACTGCACCCCAGGCTTCCTCACCCTACATCAGTACTTGACTTAACTAACATCTTTGTGGCTG
>MU551695.1:767981-788726 GCA_024362625.1 Silurus asotus | reverse complement strand
GACACAGACAGAGTTATCGTGTGTTGACAGAGATAGGGGTCAGAAACATATGTGCGTAAGAAAAAGGAACAGAATGTGCTTATAGCTATCTTCTAACTTAACTATCGCCCTTGGTCTTCTATCATGCTGTCACGTCACGCGATACAAAATATACAGGTCAGCAAAGACAGGAGCATCCTGTCTCCAAGAAGGTCAAGATAGGAAGGTTCGCCAAGGCTACTAAAGAATACATTTCAACAAAAGCTGTGTGCCTTTCCAAATTAAAGTCAATAAACCTTTACCCAGGTGGACTCTAATCAAGGTTTAGAAACATATCAGCAATGATCAAAATAAATTTTAGGCACCTGAGATACATTTCATGTGATATTTTTGTTCTTTTCCAAAATAATTTCTAGAATTCTTTTTCCACTTTGTCACTATGGCATAGTGAGTGTAGATTCAGGATAAAAAAAATTTGTAATGATTGCAGTTTTAGGCTGCAACATAACAAAATTGAAAAAACTGAAGGGGGTCTTAATAAGTGTTGGGGAAAGTTACTTTAAAAAGTAATGCATTACAATATTGAGTTACTCCCCAAAAAAGTATTTTAGCATTAAAAATAATTACTTAGTAACTTTTTACTTTTGCATTACTTTTGCCATACTTTTTCTTACCTGGCTAAGGCTTGATCTCTTTCAGGCCTTACAGGTGTAACAGGTGAGAAGTTCTTGTACTAGTGTTTAATGCAGTAATGCATTAAAACAGTGTAATATAGATAATTGCCATTAAGAAATAATTTATATTAGGGCAAAAGACATTTCTTAAACATTTAAAATGTTTAATAACTCCTTAGAGAACAATAATATTGTTACGCGGCGGATATGGAGGCGGAAGCCGAAATAGAAGCACACGTGTTTATTAAACAAAAAGGCAGAGCCAACACAAAATACCCGCAGAGATCAGGATAATCCGGCAAAAGGCAGTCCAGTAATAATATCTACGGTGCGTTATTGGAGAAAGAGCGGCGACGGAGAAGCGTCGGTAGTCCGAGGTGCGCTGGGGAAGGTAAACGCAGCCGTGGTGAGAGCGAGGATTTCGGGAGGAGAAGGTATGTAGCGGGAGAAGCATACACACAAACACATACCACCATGAACCTACAATAACGGACCGGGAGTGTGGGTGAATGTGGGGTTTTTATCGGAGCTGGGGATGAGCGAGTGAAACCCGATTGCGAGCAGCTCTGTGCGGGCGGGGCACGCACGGGAGAAGGAGCAAGGTGCTTTGGGGAAACCCGAAGTTTGACAGCCGCCGAAGGGGGCATGGCAGGGGAATTCCTGGCCCCCCTGGTGGGCCAGGGCACTCGGAGGAGGGCCCATCTATCCGTCTAGGGCCTATAGGAATCTGGTAGGCGTCGCCATGGAACCGGGGAAAGCAGGGCAGGGCCCTAGGCGGAGAGACCACCCCTGCGGAGAGCCAGCATAGAGTAACGGTCTCCGTGGAGATCTGGAGCGGAGCGTCATCCCTTGCGCAGACCAGAGGCAGGACAACAACCTCAGCGGGGACAGGAAGTGGAGAGACGACCTTGGTGGAGACCGGAGGCAGAGAGACATCCCCCATGGAGACCTGCCGAGGAGCGATGTCCTCAACAGAAACCGGAGGCGGAGTGCTGCCTCAGCAGAGACCTGGTGCAGAGCGACGTCCTCAGCGGAGTCCAGAGGCCGAGTGCCGTCCACGGCAGAGAGCAGAGGCCGAGAGACGCCCTTCATGGAGAGTTAAAGTGGAGTGATGCCCAAGGCGGAGACCGGGAACGGAGCCATGCCCTTAGCGGAGACTGGCAGCTGAGCGACTTCAACTGCGTTGGTCTGGAGCTGAGAGGCTGGCGACGAACTGAGGTTGAGCCATAAATAAAACTGTGTTTGCTGTTACTTTGGCTGTTTGTGTGTTTGTGTCTGTGTGTGTGTGTGTGTGTGTGTGTGTGTGTGTGTGTGTGTGTGTGTGTGTGTTTGTGTAAATGTGCCTCTTCTGCTTTTACGATAGTCTAGTGATTTGAATTGTTTTAGCATATTATGTGGTTTCAAGACTTTCCTTTAAAACAGAAAATCCTACAATTTTCACATATTGTGGAAATATTATAATAAGTTTATTACATTAATAAGATTTATTGTATTTATTTTTTATACATTTTATTTTTATGAAATATAGGGGTTGGTGAAACAGCGTTTGGATCGGCAGATAGATGAGAAAAGTAAGCAGGAGTACAAGGAGATGCGGAAGTAGGTGAAGAGGGATGTAGCAAAAGCCAAGGAAAGGCAAGACAGAACTATTTGTACCAATTGGCCAGACAGACGGACCGAGCTGGAAATGATGTGCTGCAAGTTAGAGCAATAAATGATGGAGATGGAAATGTGTTGACTAGTGAGGAGAGTGTATCGAGAAAATGGAGGGTGTATTTTGAATAGCTGATAAATAAGGAAAATAAGAGAGAGAGATGGTTGGATGATTTGGAGATGGTGAAGCTGGAAGTGGATAAGCTTAATAAGGAGGAAGTGAGAGCAGCAAATAAGAGGATGAAGAGTGGAAAGTCAGTAGGACCAGATGACATACCGGTAAAAGATGTGAAGATGTACAGACCTGCAGTAAATACAGGGTAATAAAGTTGATCAGTCACACCATTAAAGAGTAGTGGAAGCCAGTCTGATATAAGAGCTGACCGTCTGTGAGCAACAGTATGGTTTCATGCCGAGGAAGAGCACTACAGATGCATTATTTTCCTTTGAGAATGTTGATAGAGAAGTACAGAGAAGGTCAGAAGGAGTTGCATTCTGTGTTTGTGGATTTAGAGAAAGCGTATGACAGGGTGCAGAGAGAGGAATTGTGATATTGTATTAGGAAGTCTGGTGTGTCAAAGAAGTATGTGAGGGTGGTGCAGGACATGTATGAGGACAGTGTGAAGTGTGCAGTAGGAATAACAGACTAGTTTAAGGTTGAGGTTGGAATGCATCAAGGATCGTCTCTGAGGACAGGTTGACGGACGAGGTCAGACAGCAGTCTCCGTGGACTATGATTGCAGATGATATTGTTATTTGTGGTGAGAGTAGGGAGCAGGCTGAGAAGAGTCTGGGGAGGTGGAGGTACACGCTGGAGAGAAGGGGAATGAAAGTCAGTAGGAGTAAGACAGAGTACATGTGTGTGAATGAGAGGGAGGGCAGTGGAGTGGTGCGGTTGCAGGGAGAAGAGGTGGTAAAGGTGGATGAGTTTAGGTACTTGGAGTCAACAGTGCAAAGTAATGGAGGGTGTGTTAGAGAAGTGAAGAAACGAGTGCAGGCAGGGTAGAGTGGGTGGAGAAGAGTGTCAGGAGTGATTTGTGATAGAAGGGTATCTGCATGAGTGAAAGGAAAAGTTTATAGGACTGTGGTGAGACCTGCTATGGTGTTTGGTTTTAAGACTTTAGAAGCCTTCTATAGAGAGGTGTGTGCCTTTCCAAATCATGTCCACTCAATAAACTTTTACACAGGTGGTCTCTAATCAAGGTGTAGAAATAATCAAAAGAAATGGGTGGCACCTGAGCTAATTTTAATTTTTTCTTTCATTTTAAAAATTGTACAGACATTTCTAGAGTTCTATTCTTACAACAAGGTCTGAATACTTTCACTTTCATACACACTTTCATACACACAAAAAAAAGCAGCAGTGACTGATGTCTCTTGAGCCATTATGCCACATGCTCCCAGCTCGTGTCTGATGAGAAGGAATAATCACCAGCCATTTGCAGATATAATTCATGACCAATCATTTTCTCTTGTTTAAAAGGTCAGTTTGGTTAAACTTCATGCTTTCAGTTCTATCTGGACAGGATTTAAAGTGCTGTATTAATGTAACATGAAAAGGGCATCAGCAGGGACCCCTTGATAAAGGATATTCGAAAATCAATTTCGTGTTTGTGGACACCTACTGAAAATTTAATGCTGTGTTTAATGTAGAGTAAATACAGGTTCACTTTAAAAGCTGTTCTGAAGCTTGGTGTTTTGTACTATTAAAGTTGTGTTTTGAATTTTGTGCTTACTTTAAACTTCAGGTCAATTTTTAAATCATCAGATTTAAGAGGAGCATGCTGATCTTTGGATATTGTACTGGTTGATATTTTAGGAGTGTGTCCTCCTGTGCACATTATTGTTTTCTCATCCTCAACTACCGGTTAATTAACCTACATGAACTCATTAGATGTTAGTGTATCATTATGTCGTGACTTTACTTAAAGAGGCACATAATTGCTAACTAATTCTTAACTTAATTCTCATGAATTATGATGTCATTGCTTGGAGGGCCACATCATTATAAAATTATTATCAATTACACATGTACTACACATATTCAGTTCATCTAAATCACTTATTAAGTGCCATCAAGTGGTTTGTCAAGAAGTTAAAGAGCAGAGTTGCTGTGCTTACGTATAGACTGTTCATTATGGTATGAAGACAGGAGACTTGATCAGTATTGACACAAAAAGCTCATCCACAGAATAGCCACAGTAAAGCAGGAGAAAACCATCTGTAGGCTAAACCTGATTTGTAATTTGGAAAGTAACATCTGCTTTATGAATACATGTTAGTGTGGTACTTCACCCATGAGGACAATGAAGCAGTGCCTTGGGGCCCAAGCCACTGTAACCCATCACGGTGGGTAGATTTGATGATAAAGGTATGAATAAACAGGTGAAAACAGGTGTTTATAATTGTGCCTTTGTGCATTCCAAGAGAAGGAAAATTTGGCATCATCCAATGGTGTTTGTAATGTTTTGTAAATAGTGCATTTTTTATTCATTTTCTTTCTCATATAGCAAGTTATATCTAGGTTAACCTAAAGTGTTTATTAATACATTATTTAACAAGCATGTATTAACATGTAATTAAGGTGGACATTGTTCAAGCATAAATTCATGTTACCAAAGTTTCTCCACTTTTGCTCCAGTTGCTCCAGAGTCCGGACGAGAGCACCATTGCACCCCCAAGCATTGCTGACTATGACTTACCCCAACCCCGTGTTTCTCCAGGGTGTTCACCTGGACTACGGTGGCCGAGAAGTGCAAAACAGATTAACAAATCTGAAAACAAAACAACAAATTTGAAAACAAATTAACAAATGCAAAAACAAATGAGCAAATCCAAAAACAAATGAACAAATCCAAAAACACATTAACAAATCCGAAACGCAATGACAAGTCACACAAAACAGAAAAGGTAGGTATAGTTTTTTAATGGAAACTTGCACAAAACACATTAAAAAATCCAAAAACACAACGACAAAATTCAGACAAAAAAAGGAAAGGAAAAATGGGTAGATGCACTATATTTTTATTATTTCGAAAGTGACCAATAATTTGTGACCAATACTTTATATGTAAATAGATTTTTTTGTCACTTTCTAAAAAATAAAAGTATAGTGCATCTACAAATAATTATATATAAATAAATTGGTTTTACTAGGGGTTTTATAGGACTGTGGGAAGACCTGCTATTTTGTATGGTTTAGAGACTGTAGCATTGAGTTAAAGACAGGAGGTGGAGCTGGAGATAGCAGAGCTGAAGATGTTGAGGTTTTCGTTGGGAGTGATGACGATGAACGGGATTAGAAATGAGTTTATTAGAGGGACAGCGCATGTAGGACGTTTTGAAGACAAAGCGACTGAGGCAAGACTGAGATGGTTTGGACATGTGCAGAGGAGGGACATGGGATATATTGGTAGAGGAATGTTGAGGATGGAGCCACCAGGATGGAGCAAAATATGAAGACCAAGGAAGAGGTTTATGGATGTGGTGAGGGAAGACATGCAGGTAGTTGGTGTGAAAGAGGGAGATGTAGAGGATAGGGGGGGTATGAAGACGAATGATTTGCTGTGGCGACCCTAATGGGTAAAGCCGAAAGAAGAAGAAGAAGAAGAGGTTTTACTAGGGGTGTAACGGTACACATTTTCATACCCAACATTTCTCATTTCTGGCCATTTCTAAGGCTTTAAATGTGGATTCTTTAGCATTTTTTGTACAGGATCAATAATTGCTTTAAAAGGAGAAAACCTGACAATTCTGTATATGAATGGTGTGAATGATTAAGGGATGGAAAACATTTGTTAAAGTATGCTGAAATAAGTAGTTATATAGAACATATTTATAGAAACTAAATATTAAGTGTAAAACACACACACACACACACACACTCACAACAAATGTAAACTATTTAATTCTTTTGTAAAAATTTAGTTTGTGATAATTTATTGATTCAATATAATAAAAATTTATTGGATTTATTTATTCCATTTTATAGAATAAAATGGAATATATTTTATTTTTATTTAATATTATTTTATATATTAGTTATCCAAGTAGGCATTTTATTTAAAATTGTTTGTAAACTGTGTTAATAAATAAAAAAAAACAAGCAAATTTATGTTTTGCATTTCTTTCCCCCACAGCAGGAGTGTCAAACTCAGGCCTAATTATATTTGGCCCGCGAGATCATATCAAATGTGTATTAGAGCTGGCCCGCAAGTATATAGCGCATACACCGCTAATACTACAAATCCCAGAATGCTTTGTGCGTAGGCGCGTCAGTCGAGACCGCTGAAAAACCTCCGCGCTGAAAAACTCCATGTACTCAGCGCTGAATTTATCCGGCGATTTACCGACTTTGAATCCCAGAAATGCAGATTTGAAATGCTCAGTAATCCGATTGTGGTTGACATGAAAAGAGCATCAACTAACCTCCAAATGGAGCTGATTGAACTCCAGTGTAGTGACACGCTCAAGTTAAAGTACGACTCTGTGTGTGCTGCACACTTTCCATGTTTCCTCCCCGACACACCGCTCCAACTCCATGCCCAAGCTGCTCAAATCCTCTCCGTGTTCACCAGCACATATCTGTGTGAGCAACTGTTCTCTTTAATGAAGATGAACAAATCACCACTCAGGAGTCTCACTGATGAACACCTTCACTCCATCCTGAGGATTTCCTCAGCTCAGAGCCTAAACCCAGACATGATGCACTTGCATCTAAAAGAGATGCAGGTATCTGACTTCAACCAATCAGAGTAAACCAGAGTGTAGCAAACTGAGCTTGAATGAATGTTGTCTTTATGCACTTTTTCTACTCCAAGGCATGGACTGTTAATAGTTAAAAGATTGCTTTTTTAATTGAAGGAAATTATTATTATTTTTGGTTGTTTAGTTGTTGGCCTGTCAAAACTTTACATTAAAAGGGAACTTGAAAGGCTACAGATAAAGAGAGAGAGAGAGAGAGAGAGAGAGAGAGAGAGAGAGAGAGAGAGAGAGAGAGAGAGAAATAATAAGAAACAAATACCACTAATGTGTGTTTTATTTTAAATTTAATTTCTCATGTGTTTATAATATTAAACTTTGGTTGTTCCAGATTCAATGTTTATGCAAAAAACATGCGACTTCGTCCCAGTTTTTGATTTTGGCCCACTGTGAATTTGACACCCCTGTCCTACAGTAACTGTACCGAAATAAAACCGAACAGTGATTTCAAAACCGAACATCCCCCTGAACCGTGAATTGTGAGTACCGTTACACCCCTAGTTTTCACCGATGCAAATGTGTTATAAACGGTACATCGCTATTTCAAATGCCAACTTGTATTAGATATAAACATTTTTAAATCTATGCATCACATCGTCAACGTTTATGCCGATGCATCAACGTGGACATTGTTCATGTTGGTCCCGCAACACAAGAGAGGAAATGCAGATATGGTGAGAAAAATCGTACGTGCAAGAGCGCGCATGCGCAGACGCAGGGGACTTGCAGGCTCTCATTACGGTTTAAGCAGAAGCACCATGGCGGGCAAATCACATACCCTGGAAGCTGAGGTGGGAAGTATTACTTTATTTATGTAGATTTTTCTGGCAATCGTACTTTTCAGTTCACTGTTTATTTTTACGAAAAAATATCTATACTTTCTTCTTTTTACATTTTCAAAACAGGTTCTTTACTATTTTGGTGAATTATTTTAGCTCATCAACCGATTTCCTTTCATTGCGCGCCTTTTTCAATCAACTGTATAATTTCGTGGCTCTCACACACCACAGATGTAGATTTTATGAAGATTTTCATGACAGATTCCTAAAAAAACATTTGTCTGAGACTATTTCTGATTATTTTCTCCCTCCCTCTGTTTAATAGCCACCTGCTAAACTCAGAGGGCCATTTATACTCTATTCATACAGTCTGCTTTGTATAACGTGTACACAGTGACTCAGCAATAACACATGTAATCTAGAGTCTAGATCTTTAACTGGGATGACCTGATCCACTTTAAGGTGATAATCTGATCACTGGCTCATGATAAAGCTATAATAGAAATTTCGCTATTTAGAAATTTCGCTATTAGAAATTTCCCCAGTGTGTGATGAATAAAGGTTTATCTTTCTTATCTTAATATAAACCAAAATATGTATAGATCTCTTCATCTCCTGTTTGCTCATATTGTCTCACATATTGTCATTCTTTTATTAAAGAAATAAAATCCAGTTATACATATTAATCTATAGTTAATGAGATCTGAAGATTTATTTATTTCGTATTTATTTTATCTACATCTATGTCACTTTGGTTCACCAGTTTCTTCATGACCCATAATTCTTCTTGCTGATTTGATTTGCAAGATAAAATGAGACAGTGATGCAGCGGCTTTAGTTTTTTTTTTTTTTTTTCCAGTCCAGCTTCCTTGTCTTCTGATCAAAATTCTGCTGGTTGACCAAAATATCTTTGCTCAGTCCAGTTCAGACCGGCCCATGTTTCAGGTTTGTTATTATTTGATGAGAGGAGGCGTGTTCCTTTGTACAAACAGGGCTCCAGACAAAAAAATAAATTAAGAAGCCTTTGGCTCCTATGAGAAAAACAACAGGCGTCAAATAACATTTAAAGTGCCACACAAGAATAACCTTAAAAAAATGTAAAACACTTTCTTCCAGTTATCCTGTCATGTGTACATCTGCCATCTTTTTACAGCATGGCCTGGGAACTGAAGCAATCATATAGGCGGTGTTGAATTAAATTTTTAGCTGTTTCCATTCTCTTTCAGCACGCATTTCTTATGCACAAGACACTGCAAGCGCTAACAGTGTTTTCTGTTTTGTGTTTTTCATGATTATGTGATCATGAGCATTTTTTTTTTTGCTTTTGACTCTCGTCGTGTTTTCTTACTGTCCCTTTATTTAATATTACATGTTCCGGTAATGAAATCAGTTTTCCCTGCAATTTCTCTGCCCACTTTAGAGCAGAAGTCGTAGAACATTTTCTGCATTTCGTGATCGTACCTCAGCCATGAAATCTCTTGAATCGAAGAAGTTTTTTAAATGTCTTTTGGCACTTTAATTTATGTTTTCACTGACTGACATAGAAAGATAGTCCTCAGTGTCTCTGCCATTCTGCCTCTCTCCAACGCTGGCACAACTGCAGCCTGTTTTTTACTAACAGCTGCGTCATCAGCGGAAGAGTTGGACAGAGATGCAGACTGTTGGAAAAAGTCAAGAATTTGTAATTTTAAATGTTTCTGATGCTGAAAGGCAAGTTTTGCTTTAACTGTCTAATTATTGCTTTAGCTCAAGGGTAGGCGGCACATGCGTCTCCGTTTAATACGTCAACAAATTATATGATTTATAAATAATTATAAGCTCTGACAAAGCAGCGCTGAGTAAAATATTTTTGGGGTGGAGTAACAACAGAGACTTGGAGATCTGCATGGGGATGGAAAATCTGAGCCTATTTTACATCTGTAAGTTACAATATATATACAGGGAGTGCAGAATTATTAGGCAAATGAGTATTTTGACCACATCATCCTCGTTATGCATGTTGTCTTACTCCAAGCTGTATAGGCTGGAAAGCCTACTACCAATTAAGCATATTAGGTGATGTGCATCTCTGTAATGAGAAGGGGTGTGGTCTAATGACATCAACACCCTATATCAGGTGTGCATAATTATTAGGCAACTTCCTTTCCTTTGGCAAAATGGGTCAAAAGAAGGACTTGACAGGCTCAGAAAAGTCAAAAATAGTGAGATATATTGCAGAGGGATGCAGCAGTCTTAAAATAGCCAAGCTTCTGAAGCGTGATCATCGAACAATCAAGCGTTTCATTCAAAATAGTCAACAGGGTCGCAAGAAGCGTGTGGAAAAACCAAGGTGCAAAATAACTGCCCGTGAACTGAGAAAAGTCAAGCGTGCAGCTGCCAAGATGCCACTTGCCACCAGTTTGGCCATATTTCAGAGCTGCAACATCACTGGAGTGCCCAAAAGCACAAGGTGTGCAATACTCAGAGACATGGCCAAGGTAAGAAAGGCAGAAAGTCGACCACCACTGAACAAGACACACAAGCTGAAATGTCAAGACTGGGCCAAGAAATATCTCAAGACTGATTTTTCTAAGGTTTTATGGACTGATGAAATGAGAGTGAGTCTTGATGGGCCAGATGGATGGGCCCGTGGCTGGATTGGTAAAGGGCAGAGAGCTCCAGTCCGACTCAGACGCCAGCAAGGTGGAGGTGGAGTACTGGTTTGGGCTGGTATCATCAAAGATGAGCTTGTGGGGCCTTTTTGGGTTGAGGATGGAGTCAAGCTGAACTCCCAGTCCTACTGCCAGTTTCTGGAAGACACCATTTTTCAAGCAGTGGTACAGGAAGAAGTCTGCATCCTTCAAGAAAAACATGATTTTCATGCAGGACAATGCTCCATCACACACGTCCAAGTACTCCACAGCGTGGCTGGCAAGAAAGGGTATAAAAGAAGAAAATCTAATGATATGGCCTCCTTGTTCACCTGATCTGAACCCCATTGAGAACCTGTGGTCCATCATCAAATGTGCGATTTACAAGGAGGGAAAACAGTACACCTCTCTGAACAGTGTCTGGGAGGCTGTGGTTGCTGCTGCATGCAATGTTGATGGTGAACAGATCAAAACACTGACAGAATCCATGGATGGCAGGCTTTTGAGTGTCCTTGCAAAGAAAGGTGGCTATATTGGTCACTGATTTGTTTTTGTTTGGTTTTTGAATGTCAGAAATGTATATTTGTGAATGTTGAGATGTTATATTGGTTTCACTGGTAAAAATAAATAATTGAAATGGGTATAAATTTGTTTTTTGTTAAGTTGCCTAATAATTATGCACAGTAATAGTCACCTGCACACACAGATATCCCCCTAAAATAGCTCAAACTAAAAACTACTTCCAAAAATATTCAGCTTTGATATTAATGAGTTTTTTGTGTTCATTGAGAACATGGTTGTTGTTCAAATTAAATCCTCAAATAAAATTAATCCTCAAAAATACAACTTGCCTAATAATTCTGCACTCCCTGTATAGATTAGGGTTTAAGGAAGGCCATGTAAGTCCAATGTTTTCTTATTTGTTGTTTCTTTGTTATTTTTAGCTGTGTGATTAGGGTCATTTTCCTGTTGAAGAACCCATGACCTGTGACTTAGAACAAGCTTTCTGACACAGGGCAGCACATTTCACTCCAGAATGCCAGTATAGTCTTAAGATTTTATTGTACTCTGCACAGATTCAAAACACCCTGTGTCAGATGCAGCAAAAAACATAACCAAGCCTCCTCCATGTTTCACAGTAGGCACGTTTTTTTTTCTATGTATGCTTAATTTCTGCATCTGTGCACATAGAGCTGATGTGACTTGTCAAAAAGGTTCTGTTTTGTCTCATCTGTCTGAAGGACATTCTCACAGAAGCTTTGTGGCTTGTCATTATGCATTTTGGCAAATTCCAGTCTCGCTTTTTTATGATTTACCTTCACTAGTGGAGTCCTCCTTGGTCGTCTTCCATTAAGTCCATTTTGGCTCAAACAGCGACAAATTGTGCGATCTGACACTTAAGTGTACCTTGAGCTTGGATTCCAACTCTAATCTCTTTGGAAGATGTTCTGGGCTCTTTGGTTCCCATTCGTAATATCCATCTCAATTTGTCCTAAATTTTCCTTTAGTGGCCACGTCCAGGGAGGTTGGCTAAAGTCCCATGGACCGTAAACTTCTAAATAATTTGTGCAACTGTAGTCACAGGTACATCCAGCTTCATGGATATGGTCTTATAGCACTTACCTTTAAGATGCTTGTCTATAATTTTCTTAATAATCTCCTTAGACAACTCTCTCCTTAGCTTTCTGTGGTTCATGTTCATGAAACCTAAACAGCACAGTGACAACTATTCATCCTTTAAATAGGCAGACTGACTGATTACAAGTTTGAAAACACATGTGATGCTAACTAAAGGGCACCCATTAATTTATTAATCAATCAATCCAATTTTATTTATAGAGTGCCTTACAACAACCAAAGGAGCACAAGGCACTTTCCAGTAAAAACATCAATAGACAACAAAATATAACAACACATTGTACATAAAATAGCAGTCGAATCAGAGGCTATGTGTTAAAAGCTTGTATAAATAAATGTGTTTTCAACTGCGATTTAAAAACACTCAACAAAGCACAGTGATGCTTCGTAGGTGTGCTGGAAGTGCGTTCCACATCTTTGGTCCCTGGACGGAAAATGACCGTTATCATGTACATGTAGTCAATTATTTTCAGTCTTTTTTAGGTGTACCATCATTTTTGACCAGTCCAGTTTCATTTCAATTATTTTTTTATAAATGCTTCTATTGAACCAAAATTCAAAGACAATGTCTGATTTGTATTAGTTAATTTTCAGTACATTTTTATTTGATTATTACTTTTGTCAGTTTCAAATTATTTTAGCCACATTTGTGTGTTTCTCTTTTTTTTAATGGAAGGGTAAAACAATTTTGTCTGCATCTGTACGTATACATGCACTTTGATCAGGGATAACATTGTGATTGTAGAACATTGAGTGGTGACTGTGAATAACACTGATTATCTTTTGTATTATTAGGATATTATTAGGATTAGAATATTATATGGCAGCAAGTAAACATTTTGTAATTAAAGTTGTTGTACTATAATAAAAAAACAACAAGTGCAAGGTTTTAATTGAGTTTGACTGTTCATACTAGTTTTAAAAAGGATCTTATGATTATGATAATTTACATTATTATTTAATTTTTTTTCCAGATGACAATTTGTTTTACATTAGACACAAGGGATCCAGCAACACAAAAAAATGTCGAGTTGTTTGTAGTGCAGAAGAGGCTGACAGCCTGTTTAAGGAGTTCCATAGCAGCAACATAGGTGCACATTTCGGCCAGCTTAAAACCAGAGATGCCATTTCTGAACGGTACTATTGGCCTGGCATGTCAGCGGACATAGAGAAATGGGTAGGCTTATGCACTGCATTAACATTTCCCTCATTGACTTCATAAATTAATGTATAATTTATATAATAAACTATATTATAATAATATAAATTTTACACTTTATTTCTTAATAATACATATTTACAAAATATGTTAAATATAATTTTTTTTTTATCATTATAAATGCTTTCTATTCATGTCTGTTTTTGCAGGTCAAGACTCCATTTGAACTGGTTGGAATGGACTTAATTGGAAAGTTGGCCAAATCTGACCAGGAAAATCAATATATATGCGTAATAATAGATTACTGCACGAGATGGGCACAGGCATATCCTCTGAAATCAAAGTCTGCTGCAGAAGTTACTCAATCAATATTAAAATTTGTTCACCAATTTGAAGTGCCGAAACGAATTTTAACAGATCAAGGCAGAGAGTTTGTCAACACAGTAAGTATATTATGCTTCACAAATATTTTTATTTATGGAATATTCTTTGTTGCGTAACTAGATTTATGTAAAATGACAAAAACCTATGTTATTAACATATTATATAATTATTAATACATATCTTCCGTAGATCAACACTGAGGTTTGCAAAATGCTTGGCATAAAAAGAAGTCTTTGTGCCCCATACCACCCTCAGACCAACGGATTGGTGGAGAGGCTCAATGGCACTTTACAGAGGTGAAGAATGCATCCACAACAGTTAATAAACATAATTACAGAAAAACTTTTCAATCAATGCATGTTCCTTTTGTTTAAATACAACAAAATAGGTGAACAACACACAAAAGGTTTCACAGTGAATGGCTGAAGCATGTTCTGTTGACAGAATAGTCCAAATGTGAGATTTTGGTCTCTAACAGCTGTTATTTAAGACCGAGAACAGGAGATATAATAATAGTGGACTGTCTCAATTCCATAGTCAACCATTGAGATGGAAGCTTAATGGTTTGGGGTTTTGGAGCATGGAAGGTTGGGGATACCAAGGTACATTTTCATCATGCAATTCCATCTGGAATGTGGCTCATTGGAACCGACTTCTCCGTGCAACAAGACGATAAGCCAAAGCGTACGGCCAAGCTCTGTACACATTTTTTTTTAGAACAGTTGCCTGGAATTCTATCTATCATGGCCAGTTACCGCACCTAAATACTTTTGAACTGCTCTGGGATGAACTAAATCACACAATAGAAATTTTCAATTTGTGACAAACAACACTTTGGCAAGTTTTACAGGAGGCATGGCAAACTATTTAAGCAGAATGTTTGGAGAAATTAACTATTCAGATGCAGAATCCAGGGTTGTGATGTCAAAGAATGTCATTATGCCTGCAGAAACAAAGTAAGTCCTTTCCAGGAAGTCACAGCTAAAACAAAATTTTTATACACAGTCTATATAACAGTTTGTCAACTGTTACCTCATCTGCCACCATTATCTTCACAATTTCCGGTACATTAGGTTTAATAACCGAATGGTGTCCCTTCCACCCTTCTTTTTTTTTATTATCAATAATAACATGATTCAACCAGATTCAGCATGGTCCAGGCTGGAAAGGCTCAATGTCATTGCACCTGCAGTGGTAGAGTCCAAGGCTAGAAATTAATGCTTTACACATTTGCACCCAATCACTTATTATTTATATACCGATTATAATTTATCACTTTCTTTGGTAATAATAATAAATTAGCAAAAGGTATCAAAAGTATTAACAGTAACAAAAATAAACATAATAAATGACAATGTGATATGAAGAATATAAAAACATTTTATTTCTGTAAATTTCTGTTGTTGTTTGGACAAAGAAAATCTCATAACGTTATATTAACTTGTCTGTTGTATAGAAACAAAAGAAAACATGCACATGTTTTACAAAAAAGTGTTTCCAAACTTTTGACACTGTCATTTGTTCCTGTCATACTTTTAACACATATTTTTGTAGAGCCCTTGCAAAACTGGCTTAGGACAAACCCAATACCTGGGACCAATATTTGGACGCAGTCATGTTTGGGCTGCGGACAAAAAAACAGCTCACAACCCAGTTCTCTCCATTTTACCTTATGTTTGGTAGAGAAGCGCGATACCCGTCCGAGGTTCCAGAACATTATGAGGTGAAACAAACATTTTTTATGCCTACTATTTCTTGTAAATATTTAGGTACACTAACCAGGCATAACAATATGACATAACAATCTGAGCAGTAAAGTGAATAACACTGATTATCTCTTCATCATGGCTGATAGACAGGAGGTGGAACTGGAGGTAGCAAAGTAAATGATGTTAAGGTTTTCGTTGGGAGTGACGATGATGGACAGAATTAGAAACACGTTTATTAGAGGGACAGCGCATGCAGGATGTTTAGGAGACAAGGTGAGGGAGGCAAGATTGAGATGGTTTGGACATGTGCAGAGGAGGTACATGGGGTATATCAGTAGGAGAATGCTATGGATGGAGCCTCGAGGAAGGAGGAGAAGAGGAAGACCAAGGAGCAGGTTCATGGATGTGGTGAGGGAAGACATGCAGTTAGTTGGTTTGAAAGAGGCAGATGTAGAGTACAGGGGGGTGTGGAGACGGATAATCAGGTGTGGCGTTCCTAATGGGAGAAGCCGAAAGAAGATCCCTTCATCGTGGCACCTTTTAGTGTGTGGGATATTATTAGGCAGCAAGTGAACATTTTGTCCGCAAAGTTGATGTGTTAAAAGCAGGGAAAATCAGCAAGCGTAAGGAATTGAGCGAGTTTGACAACAACCATATTGTGATGGCTAGACAACTGGGTCAGAGCATCTTGAAAACTGCAGCTCTTGTGGGGTTTTCTGCAATGGTCAGTATTATCAAAGGTGGTCCAAGGAAGGAACAGTGGTGAACAAGCAACTTTGTCATAGGCCAAGGCTCGTTGATGCACGTGGGGGAGCGAAAGCTGGCCTGTGTGGTCCAATCCAACAGACGAGCTCCTGTAGCTCAAACTGCTGAAGAAGTTCATGCCATTAATGCTCGACAGGTCAGAACTGTTTGGGCAGAAAAAAGGGACCATCACAGTATTCAGCAATATAATGTATTAATCATACAAAATTATGCCTGGTCAGTGTACATCATTTAAAAATAATATAGAATATTGTATGGAATTTAGATAAACTAGTTATCATTATTAACATGTTTCCATAGGTTGATGGTTCCTTCGATAATGACTGTGAACAGGAAACAGTTGCAATTGACATTGAACGCCATAGCAAAATTATGGACATTGTTGATCTGAATGTTGAAAAATCACACAACAGAAGAAAAAGAAGGCTATCAGATTAAACCCAACAAAGCCTTCAGGTGGGAGACATGGTCTGGCGACGTAATGTGCGCAGTGAACACCGCAAAGGAGGAAAGCTTGACCCTGATTATTTTGGCCTATTTATGGTCACCAAAATAGAGGGGAAAAGTGTTGATCTTGTTGATTCAGATGGCCGGTCAACATGCAAGGTCAACATTGACCATCTTAAACACCATCATGAGGAGACTCCACGAATACCTCCCAAGTTGAGGAGGCATCAACAATTTGCCCCCTTTCAGCCATCTAATAAAACCTCATCTCCTCATCCACCTGCAGACTCCTCTTCTCCTCCACCTCAGACTTCTCTTCTCATACTTTTGCAGGCTTCTCTTCTCATACTTTTGCAGGCTTCTCTTCTCCTCCACCTGCAGACTTCTCTTCTCCTCCACCTTCAGACTTCTCTTCTCATACTTTTGCAGGCTTCTCTCCTCCTCCATCTGCATTCTCCTCTCCTCCTCCAGCTGCCGACTCCACTGCTCCTGCAACTGCTGACCCCTCTCCTCCTCCAGCTGCTCACTGCTCACCTCATGCATCTGCTGAAACATATCGTCATGCCGCACAGCAATTATCTTATGATGTTACCTCTTTTCATGAAAATTGTAAGTATCTTGGATAAACTAACTCTGCACAACATTTCTGTTCGTTCAGTCTATGTCTTAGCGAAAATAATTAATTGTACTTCACATCATTTTTTACATTTCTTTTTACATGGAAATAAATTTGATATGCAGGTTTTATGCACTATATTGCCAAAAGTTTGTAGACACTAGGTCAGACTTCTGTAATTTTTTTGGAATTTGCTTGTGGAGATTTGTACTCATTCAGACACAAGGGTGTTAGTAAAGTCAGGTAGGTAGGTGTGGTGAGGAGGCCTAGGGTACAGTCAGCATTCACATTCATCCCAAAATTGTTCATTAGGTTTGGCTTTCACTCCAACTCATTCTAAGCATATCTTATGGAGCTGGCATTGTGCAAAGAGGAATTGTTGTGCTGGAACAGGTTTGGGTCTACTTGGTACAATGAAGGAAAAATGTCATGCTACTGCATGCAAAGACATCCTATACAATTGTGTGCCTCTAGCTTTGCGATAGCAGAATGACTGGGCAAGTCAGGTGTCCCAATACTTTTGTCTATACAGTCTATATAAAGAAACAACCCACATTTTGATAAACTACATTAAATTTATTTTATTTTTTATTTTTTGTCAAACAAAGGCATACAAGATGCATGGGGAGGCAACAAGTCACATGTGCTCCTGTCAAAAATAGAACTATATAAACTTTTTTATTGGGACATTGCCAGAACTGCTCCCAATCAAGAGCTCGAGAGTGAGGTGAGCTGAGTTGTATATGCAAGTATACAATACAGAATTGTACACTTGTGCTGTATCTAAGTTTTATTTAAGGTTATGCTATCCTTAACTTGTTAACATTTATGTACTCATAATTTTCCTGCCTCAGGTCATCAATGCATACATGGCCCACACTGTAAAAACCCACAATCAGATACGAGAAAAAAAAGCACTTCACATCGATTCATTCGAAATGACACTTATATGGGAGGGAAGGGGCTCAAGATTAAAGCTAGGCATGGGTATTTCTCTTGTAAAGCTTTTTTAAGTGTATTGTATTAAATTTAATTGTAATTGTATTTTTTTAGTGTGATCCAACAAAATACAATATTATTTTGGGAGCTGTCCATGAGCATGGGCACTGGACATTGGCTGTAAGATGACTGTTCTTTTTTTTTTTGCCAACCTTTGATAAGAATTTAAATATATCCAATAGATGTGAAAGAATATATGAGTAATAACAATTTCTATAGGCAATCTTTCCATCTGAAAGAAGAAGCCTTATATTGGATCCCCTGGGAAATGATTAGAAAAAACTTCAACAGTGTTTGCAGTCCACAAGGTAACCACTGAATTTACACGGACCAGACATAACAATGACATTGTAACATTGTCATCAGTGAATGAACTGCACTGAATAGCTCTTCATCATGGCACTTTTTTGTGGGTGGGATATACTTTACTAGGCAGCAATTGGACATTTTGTCCACAAAGATGTTGTGTTAGAAGGGGCAAATTGTGATGGTTTCCTGGTCTGCAGTGGTCAGTATCTATCAAAAGTGGTCCAACGAAGGAACAGTGGTGAACTTGCGTCTCATTGGCTATTTGATTAAAGACTGGCCAGTGTGGTCCGATCCAACAGACGAGCTACTGTAGCTCAAATTGCTGAAAAGGTTTATGCTGTTTATGAAGGTTTACGGCTGTTTTAGCAGCAAAAGGGGGACCGATATGTGTAAACATGTAATTGGCATATTTTTACTTTTCTTATACCTTTAAGGGCCTTCATCAGAAAACAAGGCTGCCATGTATACAGGTGGGCATCCAGCACAGATGCACACTGTTGTCAGAAAGATGGCACATCATGTGGGATATTTGTCCTGAAAGTAAGTTTATGTTTTTGTCATTTCGTTTGTCGTTTTAGTCATTCTATGTCTACCGTATTATTATTTAAACAATGTTTTGATGTCACACATTCTTTGGTTCCTATTGTATTAACAGTTTGGTGGTCTATATTTTAATTATCTTCTAAACACTGATAAATCAGTTATAAATTTGCCATATTAGTATGCAGAGAAACTACATTTGCTAACAACACTGAAGCAGTAAATCTGTATCGAAGACAGATTGCAATGACCCTGCTAAATAAGACTGGTACTTTCCTTTAATTCTATTGTTTTAACTTATGTAATACATTATTTAAATGATTAACACATGCATGCAATTATTGACAAGTTGTATTGTTTTTAATGGTGACCAGATGACCTAACTGAGCTGTGCCACAACTGTGGGGAGAAGAGCAATGGGCAAAAGAGGACAGTGAGGAAAAAAAATGAACAATCCCTATCATCTACTTGGGTAAAATGCTGTTAAAATAAGGCAGTTCATGACAGTGTTCTGACCATTTTTAACCCCTTGTACATAGCATCTGTCTTAAAATAGAATATGGTGTATGTGGATCCCAGCTCAGATGTTTCAGATATTTACCTTGCAATGTTTCCTTTGTTGTCCAGATTCAGTGTGACGTGTGTGACCGGTGGTTTCATATGCAGTGTGTTCAGGAGCCCGATCCCATCAAGTCCTACAGCTGTGCGGCGTGCACATTTTAAAATTCTCCTTCCTTTCCCTGTTATTATTTGCTATTAATATTTTGGTATTCAAGTTACCATTAAAACAAATAAGTTGTAAAAATGTGTCATTATTATGATTATCATTTTTAGCACAAGAGTATTAAAGTACACAGATTATTCTTAATACAAGAGTATTAAAGTACACAGAGTACACACTATACAAGAGAATAAAATGGGATGTATGTTTTACATTTGTGGTTAAAATTAGTGGTTACACTCATGAGATAATTAAGGACACTTAATCCGATTTAAACAATAATACTGGTGTGTTAGACATTATCGAACACAAAACAGTATGGTATTATTATTATTATGGCTTTGTGGAGAACATTCAAGTCATTGCATGTAAAATAGAGGGAGGTAACAGATTTTGATAGCCTGTATTAATGTCTTGTCAAATTTGGTGACCCTGCTGTAAGCTTGTCACTGTTTACTTAAGAGCCAAATATTTTTCAGGATATAATACCGAGAGTGTTAGGCATCACCAGAGTGAATATGAAGAACATTCAAGTCATTGCATGTGAGATATAGGGAGGTAACAGATCTCGATAACCTGTATTAATGCCTTATCAAATTTGGTGACCCTGCTGTAAGCTTGTCACTGTTGACATGAGACCCAAATATTTTTTTAGGATATAATACAGAGAGTTTTAGGCATCACCAGAGTGAATATGAAGAACATTTACGTCATTGCATGTGAGATATAGGGAGGTAACGAATTTTGATAGCCTGTATTAATGCTTTATCGAATTTGGTGACCCTGCTGTAAGCTTGTCACTGTTGACTTAAGAGCCAAATATTTTTTCAGGATATAATACTGAGAGTGTTAGGCATCATCAAAGTGAATATGAAGAACATTCAATTCATTGCATGTGAGATATAGGGAGGTAATGGATTTTGATAGCCTGTATTAATGCTTTATCGAATTTGGTGACCCTGCTGTAAGTTTGTTACTGTTC
>MU551695.1:699297-767920 GCA_024362625.1 Silurus asotus | reverse complement strand
TATATATATATATATATATATATACACACGCACACACACACACAATTAACAGTCTAAAGCATCCGCATGTCAATGCTTTTTATTAGCCTTAATAAATAACATAACATTCAGGGTTGGTTTTTTTTAATATCAAAAGCATTTGAAAAGCTTAGCTTTTTAAGTACTGTAAATGATTCCTAAGTTCGTGGCGCATGCAACTGTTTCTTTGCAGCACGACGGCAATGTTCTGCACGCGCGTTCATGGTAACGTGCACGGCGCTAGGCGTGTTCCCGCAAGAACATTTAATGACCAATGGACGCCTATGTTTGCATTTACGCTGTTTGCGTAGTGAACTTCTCTAGACGATCTATTTTAAGCTGCATTTTAGCAACAGCGCCCTCTATGGTCACAACATACGGTGGTCACAGATTCTGGTGTAACACCGGCATAGTGCTTATAATCGCGAGCAGAGTTAATATACAGAGATATGAGTAAGAGGCAATGAATATAGTTAACACTAGTAATAGTCGAGTTAACAAACTACAAGCACAAGTCAGGAAGATAAAAAACAATTTAGGATTATTAAAAGAGGAAAAAAGGATAGGTAAATAGTAAATGTGTATTAGAGCTGGCCCGCCAGTATATAGCGTATACACCGCTAATACTACAAATCCCAGAATGCTTTGTTTGTGTTCGTAGGCGAGTCAGTCAAGACCGCTGAAAAAGTCCAGGTACTCAGCGCTGACTTTGAAGCCCAGAAATGCAGATTTGAACTGCTCAGTAATCTGTTCGTGGAAAGCGCACCAACCAGCCTTTAAATGGAGCTGATTGAACGCCAGTGTAGTGACACGCTCAAGTCAAAGTACGACTCTGTGTGTGCTGCACAGTTTCCATGTTTCCTCCCCGACACACTGCACCAACTCCGTGCCCAAATTGGCAAAAACTGTTCAAGCTGTTCTCTTTAATGAAGATGTACAAAACACCACTCAGGAGTCTTAATGATGAACACCTTCACTCCATCCTGAGGATCTCCTCAGCTCAGAACCTATAACATGATGAAGGCTGGTGGCAACTATAAGACGTGCACTGAATAATGAAGGACTTCATGGCTGGACCCCAAGACGCACTCCACTCACAACCTCAAAGAACATCAGGCGTCGACTAGAATATGCCAGGAGGAATTGGGATTAAACGACAAAGTTCTGGGAAACAGTTCTATGGACTGATGAAACCAAACTGGAACTTTTTGGACATATGGACCAGCGGTTTGTCTGGAGTGCAAAAGGTCAGGCTTATGACCAGAAGAATACCATCCCCGCGGTCAAGCACGGAGGTGGGTCAATAATGATGTGGGGCTGTTTTTCTGTGGCAGGAACTGGCAATCTTGATTGTGTACCTGGCATCATGAATTCCCAGAAATACCAGGTCATTTTGAAGAAGAACGTGATGCCTTCTGTTGACAAATAAAACCTTGGTGATCATTGGATCTTCCAGCAAGACAATGATCCCAAGCACACCTCCAAATCAACCAAAGCTTGGTTGTGGAAAAGATGCTGAAGTGTCCTGGAGTGGCCTTTTCAGTCAACAGATATAAATCCAATTGAAAATCTTTGGTGGGATTTGAAGAAGGCAGTTGCAGCACGGAAGCCGTCAACATCCCTGAGTTAGAGGCTTTTGCACGTGAAGAATGGGCAAAGATTCCAATCGAGAGGTGTAAGAAGCTTGTCAGCACTTATCGAAAACGCTTGTTAGAAGATATAAAAAATAAAGGGCACTCCACAAGGTACTGGGGGTTGAATAATACTGCATATGCTCATGTGTTATAAGACTTAAAATTTTCATTTGAACTTCAAAGTTAAGTAAACTTCTGTTGTCAAAATAACTCATATTTATCAATAAATATTGTTTGTTATTTCACAAGTATTTTTTTTTTTTCGTTTATTTTCATTATCTTTCATCAACATCACTGTATCGTCTATTGAGGTGAGGGGGTTGAATATTTCTGATTGCAAGTGTAGATATATAGATAGATAGGAATTTAACATTTAGCTAATAAATTTCTAAATAAAAATTGTCTCGTTAATTTATTGAGTGTTTAAATGTTATTTTGATTATTAATTAAAAATTGAACGCATTTCATTTAAATAATCAAAGTAATCGATATATCAATTAACAAAAATACTTTTCATATGTATCTTTATCATATGAAAACTTGTTATTTAAAATTATGAAAACCAATAAAAGAAAAATCTGCTTAAGTACAGTAACGAAGTACGAGGTATCGACGAACGAGTGAGGATTTTTGTCGAACGTGCGCCCTCTTGTGGCCACTGTGAGCTTGTACATTCATATATTAAGCAAACTTAGTGTTTTTTTTGTCGGACGTGCGCCCTCCTGTGGCCACTGTGCGCTCGTACACTCATATATTAAGCAAACTTTTAGATAGATAGTGGGTTTTTTTGTCGGACGTGCCCCATCTTGTGGCCACTATGCGCTCGTACACATATATTAAGCAAAATTTTTGAATAGATAATGGTTTTTTTTGTCGGACGTGCGCCCTCTTGTGCCCCATGTGCGCTCGTACACTCATATATTAAGCAAAAATTTTGAATAGATAGTGGGGGTTTTTGTCGGACGTGCGCCCTCTTGTGTCCACTGAGCGCTCGTACACTCATATATTAAGCAAACTTTAGATAGATAGATAGATAGATAGATAGATAGATAGATAGATAGATAGATAGATAGATAGATAGATAGATAGATAATGTGAAATAAGATATAAAGCTGAAAAACATCCGTTTTTTTTTGTAAAAAAAACAAAATGCTACCCTCCAGTGGTGATATGAGGTATTTCACCCACACTTATGTGCAGCGGAGCATTTTATTTAAATAATCAAAATAATCAATATATATATTAACTAAAATACTTTTCATATGTATCTTTATTATTAAAAACGTTTGTAAAAAAGTTGTGATATTTTAAATTATGAAAATCAATAATTTACTTATCGGAACTTTGGCTATCTATTTTATGTTTCCAGACGGACAGTTTTGAACATAACGGTCCTGACCTGTGCATCATGGCGAATTTTGTTGATTAATTTGAGACTTTGCGTGTCATTAAAACAAATGTTTAGTGTTTAAAAATAATTTTTGGATGCAGTTTATTTTTTAAACATCTAAGTAAAGAAATAACGTATGTGTGATAACCTACACATGCACCTGTACATGAAATTAATTAACACAGCAGAGCAGATTGACACACCAACACTGGCAAACATTTGGCACTACTTTATCGTGGCACCTTAAGCAACAGCCACATTCCATCATAATATGCTACATTAATTTTCTGCATGCTGCATCACTTAATATGCCATGAACTAAGAACCCAGTAAAACAAAACGCAAGCAGAGGACAGTTTTCTACTTGCAAACTTAATCTACTACACCTTCCTCCTCAAACCTATTCAGGGCCGGCTCGTGGCATAACTATTTAACACAAATAAAACGGATTGCATTCAGTACACGTGCACACAATACACAGTACACCCTACTAATCCATGAGGGTGTGATGGTGTGAATGGAGCAGAGGGATACCGTGAACATGTGAAGTGTTTCGGCTCTTCTGTATCAGTGCCTGAAAATCTTGTTTGGGTTCAAACATATTTGATAAATTTGGATAATAGTTTTAAATATGCAGCATGTAAATTCACTTTTTATTTGTGTGGGTATGTGTAAGTGTGTGTGTGTATATCTAGGTATCTAGATGCCATGGGTATATTTAAAGAACAAAACGAAACAAATGCTTTCTCTTTGTCTGTCTGTCTTTATTTATTTCTGTCTCTGAAAGAAGGAACCATCCTTAGCAGCAGCAATCAAAAGAACTCCAGCCAGAGAAAAGGTGCCAGGATGAATCAGTCAGATCCAGAAGGGACAGGATCACTGGTACCTCAGGAGCTTTTACTGTGCCTCAAATTACAAAGTGACAGATGATGGTCTCTGGTGTCAGAGTTTTGTAATAGTCAGTTTGTATGGCAGGAGAGAGAGGAGTTTGTTCTTTCTCATGACAGATGTCTTATTAATATAGAGAGAGAAAGAGAGCGAGAAAGGCATGATATCAAAGGATCTCTAAATATCAGGTGTTTTAACATTAAATATTGGATTCCAGATGGATCTCAGATACTAAAAATATACAAATAAAGGCTTGATTCATTGCACAGTGATGTTTCATAAGTCTGAAGCTTTTGTGCTTGCATAGTGCAGTGTTAATGATATTTTGCAGATGGCATTCCTGCAAATCACACACACACACACACTCACACCTCTGATCCTCTAAAAATAATAAAATTTATAGCTTGGTTGATATTTGCTTTTTCTCAAGCTCAGGGGATTCATATCAACCCTAATTAATAAAATGTCGTTACATTTTAACAGCAGTGTTATTAGACAGCATCCCAACTGTTTTGGAATTGGTTGTACAGTACAGTAATGATGAGTTGTACAGTAATGATAAACATGTACATTTTCCAGAGCGACTTACAATTAGTTAATCTATAGCATGGGTGCTAAGAAATGGAAGTGCATTGATGACTGATGATAGTAGTTCACTTTGTATCTTTTATCAGCAATCAGTCACTTACTTTTATCTGTCCCTGATTTACTGTATTTAGTTCTGTCTATGCTTTGGTTAGTCTTTCAACTGGGTTGTCATTTGTGTTCTCACTGAAGAAATATATTGTGCAGGCAATCACTGTGGGAGATAGAGGTTTCACTGATTAAGTCTGTTATAGACTATGATTATATAGCATATAGAGATGCAAGAACTACACTGGCTAAATTGGAAGTTATACAAACACAAGCGTTTAAAATATGTTGTGGAGTGTTTTGAACATCTCCTGCAGTGATATTGCAAATAAAGATCATGAGACGCATTTACATTTAAGGCAGCAAGCATTAACAGCCAGCTATTGGGCAAACCTAAATACTAGGGATGTGCATCTTTAACCGAGTCTGGTCCGATTCGCAACTCTATGCATAGCCGATGATACGATACATTAAAGATACATATGAAACAGCAACCAATGTGATACAATACGATTTACCCCTATTACAATGCAGTGTAATCAGATTTCTATACGATTCGATGCAATATGACGCAATGGAAAAAATATGATGCTATGTAATTCAATATTACAAAAACAGCCTTCTTCCAGCTTAGAAATATTGCTGAGCTAAGAGGCATGTTGTCTTTATCTGATGCAGAGAAGCTCGTCTATGCGTTTATTACCTCCAGAATAGGCTATTGTAATGCATTACTAGGTGGATGTCCTGCATCATTAATAAACAAGCTACAGTTAGTCCAGAATGCAGCAGCCAGGGATCTCACAGGGTTGAAATTTCTTTTTCATATAACCCCAATCTTATCATCCCTACACTGGCCACCTGTTAAGTTTCGAATCTACTACAATTTACTGCTTCTTACTTACAAAACAATAAATGGTTTAGGACCCAATTATTATCATGCTGAACCATCTTGAAACAGTGCCAATTGGATCCCACTTCATGTGGAGTTTGGGCACTGGACTTCCTTGAGTGTTTGAAGGCTCTGGCATGGAGAACCTGGTGTTGGATCTGTGATGATCGCAAATGTTGAGCTATTTTATGAGTTGCTTAGTAGCTCCTAGTTAAAAAACCACAATGACTGTATAAGACTGTTGAAAGAACATTACTCAAAATCTTACATTCCAGTGCTCATGTTAGTTCTCACTCTCCAGTGTTCTGTATTGTTTAAAGACTATAATCACAGTCTTGATGTCACCCAAATGAGGATGTGTTCCATTTTTGAGTTTGGTCCCTCTCAAGGTTTCTTCCTTATAACATCTAAGGGAGTTTTTCCTTGGTAGAGTCACCATGGCTGCTCATCAGGGATAAATACACATCGTTCACCTTAACTCTTCAAAGCTGCTTTGAGACAATGTCTGTTCTGAAAAGCGCTACAGAAATAAACTTCGCTCCGCTTTAATTTCTTTACATTCAAACAGACAGCAAACAGGCCTTTGTAGTGCAAAAAAAAAAAAAGAAAAATAAAATATTAAGTAAAACCAGACATTAATTTCCTGTTCTGTCTCCAGGAAGATGCAGCTCTACCTCTACCATGTAAATCTATATTCTATATGACTTTCAGGACATGCCTTGGTCTCTGTAGTGTTGTGATACATCATATTCACCTATTAGCAGTGCTGCTGAGAGATCACGCTTGAGAAACTGTTTAGTGAGAAAAAAAATCACTCTACATACTTTATCAAATATTGGTCAAAGATTATTGTTCACTTTATAAAAAATAAAAGTATAATGCATCTACTAATAATTATATATAAGTAAATAGTTTTTTACTACGGGTGTAACGTATATTTATACCCATCTTTTTCACTTTTTAAATGACTTTATTGAGTAAATCAAATCCACAATATATACATTTTGTATCACATAAGACAATGGAACGTTTTCAGTACATATATAAATGGTAAGAAATAGTGTCGACATGCAAATCAATTTGACAAGTAAATACATACTAGAAAAAAAATAATAATATCATCATATAATTTCATACACATAATTTCACTTCCGGCCATCACAAACACTAACTTTTATTTAGCATTTTATGTACAGGTTCAAGAATTTCTTTTAAAACAAGAAAATGCTGACAATTCTGCATATTGAGGGAGTGGATGAATGAAAGATGGAATGAAATGAAGGAATTATATACTATACTTTTATTTTCTAGAGAACTTATCTTTAAAAAAATAATATATTAAATGTAAAACACACACACACACACACACACACACACACACACACACACAGAATACCCAGATGGGGTCTAACAAATGTAAACTTTAATTTTTCCCTCAATTTAATTTATTACTCAATTTAACCAACACAATAAAAAAGTGTATTGCATTAATTTGATTAATTTCAATGTATTTTCATAAGCAATGACATATATATATATATTTTATATATATATATATTTTATTTGTATGCGATATTATAAAATACTAATTTGCATATTATTTATCCATTATGCATTTTATTTTATTTAAGCTGTTGATGTTCACCGATGTTAATAATATTAAAATATTATCTTTTTGCATTTCTTCCCCTTTACAGTAACTGTACCGAAATTTAACCGAACCGTGACTTAAAAACCGAGGTACGTGCAGAACCGTAAACTTTGTGTACACTTGCAGCCCGAGTTTTTACCGATGGAAATATATTAAAAACGATGCATCACGATACAAATGCGTATCCGAAATGCACATTTTTAAATCTATGCGAAACTTTTATTCCGATGCAGCGATGCGAAACGGTGAATTGGACCATCCCTACTACAAGGACATGGTACATTAAAACCCTGAAAGGGTTAAAAGCGTACGTGCACGAGCGCGCATGCGCAGACGCAGGGGACCTGCAGTCTCTCATAACGGCGGTTAATGCAGAAGCACCATGGCGGACAAATCGCAGATCCAGGAGGCGCTTAAAGTGCAGGGAGAGTTGGTGCGAAAACTCAAGGCAGAAAAAGCCAACAAGGATCAGGTCTGTGTGTATTATATGTGATTATATTCCTTTTTTAAAATAGCAAACACGATACTATAATGACCCGCATGAAGTCATTGCTTATCCCCTGGTTACTAACATGTGCTTTTAGATTTGGACACAATCAGCAGCAAGGCAGGTGTGTTTATCTGTCCGTATAAATCTCATTGTATCACGGTGTACACAGTGACTCAGCAATAACACATGTAATCTAGAGTATAGCTTCAGGACGCTTAGCATTTTGCTAATCAGTGCTAGCATGGAGCTGATGCAATATTCGGATAGAGCAGTCAGGCAGCAGTGCCACTTCCTCCTGTCTTCTGCTTTCTCTAGATCTTTACTTGGGATGACCTGATCCACTTTATGGTGATGATCTAATCACTGGATCATGATAAAGCTACAGTATAAACCAAAATATGTATAGATCTCTTCATTTCCTGTTTGCTCATATTGCATTTGTCATTCTTTTATTAAAGGAATAAAATCCATTCTCATATATTAATCTGTAGTTAATGAGAATTATGGGTCTTTCATGACTCATAATTCTTCTTGCTGATTGATTTGCGAGATAAAACGAGACAGTGATGCAGAGGCTTTCTGTCCAGTTCAGATCAGCCCGTGTGTCAGGTTTGTTAGTTGATGAGAGGAGCCTTGTTCCTATGTGATGATTGTGTTGATGCACAAGAAGATTAGATTGCGCTTGATTTTGACGTCCTGCTCTCATGTTTTGCTTCCTTGATGCTGTGATGCCCCCTAGTGCTAGGGTCGCTCACCACTTTTCTCCTGTTCTTCCTGCTTGCTGCTGTGATTCCTCCATATTTCCTCCCTCCTCATCATCGTGGGCGTCATTGTCCTCTTGTTCTCCTGATCGCTGGTCTCCTGAACGCTGAACAAACACTCGGATTTTACTATTTCCTGAACCAAATTGCGGGTGATGACCTGCTCCTGAACTGCGTGTGAAAATGACTGCTCTCGGCTTGGCTTGTGTGCGTCTCTGCGCTGGATTGACGTTACGCCGGGCTTCGCCGTGGCTCCATCCCCTCCGTTGCCTTTCTGGGATGACCGTATCTCAGGTAGGAGAGATAAAACCTGTGTATGAGCTTATTTCCTCTGTCTGTTTTTGTGTTTTTTTTATAATAATGTGATTTTAATTGAGAAACCCTTTATGCAGGAACAGGTTTGAGTCTCCTAGTTGAAGTAAAAGGGAAAATGTAATGGTACCACATTAGAGTTATTGCTATCAATTTCTTTAGTAATCGAGTATTCTTCCAATTATTCCCATGATTTAATTAAGAAGTACTTTTCTATATTAAAGAGCATTTCTCTATATGAAATCCTGTCCAGAAAGAAATGAATTTGTGAACTTTGACCAAACTGACATTTTAAACAAGAACGAATGATTGGTCATGGATTATATCTGCAAATGGCTGGTGGTTTTTCCTTCTCATCAGACACGAGCTGGGAGCATGTGGCATGATGGCTCGAGATACGTCACAGTCACTGCTGCTTTTAATCCAAATAAAATAGATCAAATTAAATGTAAATGTGAAAAAAAATCACATGAAATGTTTCTCAGGTTCCTCCAATTTTTTTTGATTGTTGCTGAGATGTTTCTACACCTACATTAAAGTCCATCTGTGTAAAAGTGTATCGATTAGACATGATTTGGAAAGGCACACACCTCTCTATGAAAGTCTTCACAGCTGATGATGCATATCAAAGCAAAAATCAAGCAATGAGGTCAGAGGAACTGCTTGCAGATCTCAGAGACAGGACTGTTGCAAGGCACAGATCTGTGGAAGGCTTCAAAAAAAGGCTGCACTGAAGAGTCCCAAAAGCACAGCAGCCTCCATAATTCTTTATAGTTATTTACAAATGTGAATAATGACATTCAATATGTCAATATTGACTTTTGCAGGACTTTGCACATGCGTCTCTCCCATGTTTGTGTCACACACTGGACACGTTCTATATGTAGATACTGTACGATTACATTGTGCACTTTCTGTATGCACAAACTTGCATTCGCACAACAGTCATTTCATAAACATGTAATTTATTTATTTTTATGTCCACACTGTTTCCGTGTGTTGATATCCTACTTCTGTTCTTGTTCTGGATGTCCCACAATTATAAATGTCATTATTTGAATTCATTAATTTTTATTTTTCCTTACAGATCGATGAAGAAGTTGCCAAACTGTTAGAGCTGAAGGCTCGGCTCGGAGGAGACGATGGCAAACAAACTTTTGTTCTTAAGACACCGAAGGTAGGTGTGTGTATGTTTATATACAGTAGTACTCTGGTTAAATTGTATATTTGAAGATGCTGGAAATGTTTGTGTGTGTGTGTAGGGGACCAGGGATTACAATCCAAAACAGATGGCCATCAGAGAGAAGGTCTTCAGTATCATTATCAGCTGCTTTAAGCGCCATAACGCTGTGACCATCGACACTCCTGTTTTTGAGCTCAAGGTACACACACACACACACACACACACACACACACACACACACACACACACACACACACACACAAAGCTTGGAAGGACATGAACATTTATGCCTAGGCACTAAAGTCACAGTTCGGTATCTCAGATTTTATTCACAGTTTGGTTTTATTTTGGTATAGTTACTGTAGGGGGAAGAAATGCAAAACATATAATTGCATGTCTTTTTTAATTAATGCAGTTTATCATTACATTTGTAAACATCAACAGTTTACATTTTCAAAACAATTTTTAATAAAATGCCTGCTTGGGTAAACTAATATAAAAATAATATTACACTCTATTCTCTAATAGCTTTCTCTGTCTTTCTCCCTCTCGCTCTCTCTCTCTATATATATATATATACCTGATTCCAAATAAGTTGGGACACTGTACAAATTGTGAATAAAAAAGAATGCAATAGTTTACAAATCTCATAAACATATTTTATTTACAATACAATATAGATAACATATCAAATGTTGAAAGTGAGACATTTTAAAATGTCCTGCTAAATATTGGCTCATTTTGGATTTCATGAGAGCTACACATTCCAAAAAAGTTGGGACAGGAGGCAATAAGAGGCTGGACATATAAGGAACAGCTGGAGGACCAATTTGCAACTTATTAGGTCAATTGGTCAACATGATTTGGTATAAAAAGAGCCTCTGAGAGTGGCAGTGTCTCTCAGAAGTAAAGATAGATAAAGCATCACCAATTCCCCCAATGCTGAATGATCTTTGCTCGTGATCTTTGGGCCCTTAGACGGCACTGCATCACATACAGGAATGCTGCTGTAATGGAAATCACAACATGGGCTCAGAAATACTTCCAGGAAACATTGTCGGTGAACACAATCCACTGTGCCATTCACCGTTGTCGGTTAAAACTCTATAGGTCAAAAATAAAACCATATCTAAACATGATCCAGAAGCGCAGGCGTTTTCTCTGTGCCAAAACTCATTTAAAATAGACTGTGTCAAAGTGGAAAACTGTTCTGTGGTCAGACGAATCAAAATGTAAAGTTCTTTTTTGAAAAACTGGGACGCCGTCACCCGGACTAAAGAGGATAATGACAACCCAAGTCGTTTTCAGAGCTCAGTTCAGAAGCCTGCATCTCTGATAGTATGGGGTTGCATGAGTGCGTGTGGCATGGGCAGCTTACACATCTAGAAAGGCACCATCAATGCTAAAAGGTATATCCAAGTTCTAGAACAACATATGCTCCCATCCAGACCTCGTCTCTTTCAGGGAAGACCTTGCATTTCCCAACATGACAATGCCAGACCACATACTGCATCAATTACAGTACTTATTCACCCATAGAATAAAGACAAGAATGGGACAACATTTCTATTCCAAAACTTGAGAAACTGTCTCCTCAGTCCCCAGATGTTTGCAGGCTGTTATAAAAAGAAGAGGGGATGCCACTGTGGTAAACATGGCCTTGTCCCAACTTTTCTGAGATGTGTTGATGCCATGATATTTTAAATGAACTTATTTTCTCAGTTTGAACATTTAATATGTCATCTATGTGGTATTCTGAATAAAATATTGACATTTGAAACTTCCACATCATTGCATTCTGTTTTTATTCACAATTTGTTCAGTGTCCCAACTTTTTTGGAATCGTTTTTGTATTACAGTAGAATGTTCTGAATCCTGATTGGCCAGGTTGCTTTTGTTAAAGCAGCAGCTCGGGCAGAAGTTTAAACTTTAAAGCATTTCATCAGCTCTTGTTCAGAAGCTTGGTCGTGTCTGTAGCAACAGCTGCATAGCAACGTGTATGGATTAAAAATAATTACCTAAGCTTATGTAGATATGGTGGAGATGTGGGTTCTCTGAGTCTTTTTGCTGTGAATTAGTCAGAGAGAGAGAAATCTGTAACTGTAGCTGCGTCATCTGTATTTGTCGTTTAACCACCTCAGAGAGGCACAAATCCGAGTCTGGTGCAGGAACCACTTTTCTTGTGGGCTTTCCATAGTATAAAGAATTTATTAATTAGTCAAATTTTGGGTAAACAAAAAAAACAGGTCAGGAGACCAAAAGGTGGGGGTGTAGTGTGGTAAGTGAACTGATTGTTCATTGATTAGATGAAGAACAGCACACTTCCATTTGTTGCAGAATCAATTGAGAAAAGAATCTCATGATCAGAATTTTGACCAAATTTGGGTTTTAACGTAAATCGCATGTCTCACACAGATGTGTTCAGAGAAGTTGACAGTGTGGTACTGCTGAGCAGTGAAAAATCTCCAGGAAAATTATTAATAAACTCTGTCAGCATATATTATGTCTGCAAGACATGGTTATTGTTACTTCCACCATTCTCTGTGTGTTTGTGTGTGAGAGCATTTCATCAAATGCAAGTAGTTATGATTCCCTAAGAACAGATCATCAGATAATACAATAAATATGGACAAATGTTTGTGGACACCTAAACATAAGATTAGTATGTACTCTTTAGGCATTTTCACATTTAGTGCCTATTTGCTGTTATAATAACCTCCACTCTTCTGGGAAGATGTTCTATTAGATTTTGGAGTGTGCTTGTAAAGATTTGTGCTCATTCAGCCACAACAGTGTTAGTAAACTTGGGTACTGATGGAGGTGAGAAGGCCTGGGGTGCAGTCAGTGTTCCAATTTATCCCAAAGGTGTTCAGTAGGGTTGAGGTCAGAGCTCTAGAGCAGGCCAGTCAAGATCTTCCGCCTCAAATGTTAACATCATATTGTCAAGGAGCTGGCAGGTTTGGTCTTCTAGTTCAAGTGAAAGGAAAATTTCATGCTACCACATCAGAGACATCCTATAACAACTGTGTTCCTCCAACTTCGTGGTAACATTTTGGGTTAGAACCACATATGTCTGAAAATGTCAAGTGTCCTAATACTTATAGTGTATGTTTCATTGGTGTATAATGTCTACTCTCAACCCTTCTTCATACATATAGAATATAATATATATTATTATATTATATATAAGTCTAATATATTATATTAGAATATAATACAGTCTGAATAAAGTGTATGCTTGTTTTTGTACTTAGGAAACATTGACAGGGAAATATGGTGAAGACTCCAAACTCATTTACGACCTGAAGGACCAAGGAGGAGAGCTGCTGTCTCTCAGATACGACCTCACCGTATCCTAGTTTAATGATTGATGCTGACACTGTGCTCTGATTGGCTGTAAATGTTGGATTTTTATTTAGGAAGTCGTGGCCTGGTCTCGACTCAGTTTTAAAATAAAACACAAGGCCCCCTAACTATTAAACATAAACACATCCAGGTAAATATTATAATTGTAAACAATCTAGTTGAAAATTTAGATTTCTTTATTTCCATGATCTGGAAATGGGGCTTTATACATATTATCAGTGTTTAAAGTAGTGTGTTAATTCAGCATTAGTTAGAAATGGAGATTAGGCATAAATCTTTATTTCATAATTTTCCTCTGTGCTGTTATATTTTTATGCCAATCTTTCAAGACTATACACTTCCTGTATTTGTTAGCATTTTTCTAAGAGCAAAGTAATATAAAGACACTAAAAACTGTGATATTTCTGGTAGAGGTTAACCGACCAAAGTAACAAAGGATTTATTTTTTTCTTCACATTTTGTCTCTCATAGTTGAAGTGTGCCTATGCTAAAATTGCAGGCCTCTCTCATCTTTTTTTAAGTGGGAGAACTTGCACAATTGGTTGCTGACTAAATACTTTTTTGCCTCACTGTAGGTTGGATTGTACTTTGAGATAACCAATTAATCAACCAATATTTTTTTTAATGGACTCTGGATAACAAACATCACACAACACAACATGGAAAATATTAGTGAATTTTTACAAACATAAAAAAAACAGTACTGAATAAATAAAATTATATAATAATAAATATGTTTATAGAACTGATAAATATACGTATACACAAATAATTAATGAATAAGTATATAATTAATGTTATAAATAATAAATATAGCGTTCTCCGCGCAGCACGCATTCTTAAATGTAAAAACAAACAGCATGTGGCATCAGTTATCTCGTAATGAAAGTGGACCAGAACCCGGAAAAACTATGGGTATGGATTTTTGCAGATAGTTCCAGCAATTAACTATTGACTTTCTATTTTTTCTTTGTCCACCATCACTGTTGTGCTTGTTGTGTTTTCTTAACCGTTTCCTGTTCAGGTTCCTTTTGCTCGCTACTTGGCCATGAACAAGATCACAAACATTAAACGCTACCACATTGCTAAAGTGTACCGCAGAGACAACCCAGCCATGACCCGGGGCCGCTACCGCGAGTTCTACCAGTGTGTGAGTGTTTTCTGTACAATACACGTCCTAACTCACTGCTGATCCTAAACACCACATGGGAATTTATTTAAATACAGCTTTTTTTTAAAGCACTGCTTCATCAGTTGAAACTGTTTAGTTATCATTTATCTAGTATATTGTAATCCCTCTCTCTCCCCTGTGCTATAGGATTTCGACATTGCAGGACAATACGACCCAATGATGCCTGATGCAGAGTGTTTGAGAATCGTTTACGAGATCCTGAGTGAGCTGGACCTGGGTGACTTCCGCATTAAGGTCAGACGCCATAAATCTAAAAATTTATTTGCCAAAATCCAGTTTATATTTCCCACATACACCAAATCTATTCAGTAAACCAAGAAAAAACCCAGATAATCTGTTTGATAATTAAGATCCACTGTCTTTGTGTAAGTCCTGTATTTAAAAGTAAAACGATGTACTCTAATGAAGTTTTTAATAATGTTCTGGTTCATAACAGTTTTTTTTTACAAGTCTGTCTGTGTTTTTTAAAACTCCACCTTACAAGACCTTATCTAATTGGGTATAAAAAAGTGATTACAGTTTTTCAAATGGCTACCACATATCTACTGTCCACAGTATCTCTCTCCCCTTCTCTCTCTCTTTATATGTATTTGTACATAGAGAGAATTGGAGAGAAGGTGGGGGGGATAGATATATCGCCATGGAGGAGGTTTATGGAAGTGGTGAGGAAAAACATGCAGGAAGTTGGTTTGAAATTGGCAAATATTGAGGACAGGGTGGTATGGAGACTGATAATCTGCTTTAGTGACACCTAACAGTACAGCCAAAATGGAAGGTAGGTAGGTAGGTAAATAGGTATCTAGGTAGGTAGGTAGGTATGAACTATGTATGTGGATACTAGGTAGGTACTACGTAGGTAGGTACTACGTAGGTAGGTACTACGTAGGTAGGTACTACTTAGGTCATACATAAGTAGGTACTATGTATGTTGGTAGGCATGTACATTTTGGAAACTTGCAATCGCTGTTTTTCTTCCAATTAGAAGTGGTGTAAATTGGATATATTGCCTGCAGTCTTATGTCAGGTGAACTGACTGCAAAAACATTTTTTGTTACCACATCAGCAATCAACAAATGTTCTCAAATCTGTTCATTTTACAGCATTGATGTAATTCGAAGGTTTATGCCAAATGCTTAAGTAAATTGAAGATCTAAACACCGCAATTCATTACTTAAAAAAAGTGTCTTAAATAATCCCCAAATTATGATTGTACCATACAGTGTGTTGGATAAGTATTGGAACATTTCCACCCAATAGAAATAGACTTAATAGTATTTATGTTAATGTCTTTGCTTTTGAATTGATTTATTAAATTTTTTTCCCCCTCCCAAGTGGAACTTGAACTTGAACTATGGATATATATTTAGCATTAAAAAAAACAATTGTAGTCTACTGTAATATATAATATAATGCTATAAATAACATTTGCTGACCATTCCAGTAAAATATAACTTACTGAGTGTTACCTGGTTGTCATGGTGTTACAGGTGAATGACCGGCGAATTCTGGACGGTCTGTTTGCGGTGTGCGGCGTACCAGAGGAAAAATTCCGCACCATTTGCTCGACTGTGGACAAACTGGACAAGGTGAGAAGCTTGATATCATTCAGTTGAAATCAGTGTGAAGTTCCAATTAATAATCAGCTGGAACCGTGTCGATAAAAGAACCTGAGACATCCAAAAGAATTATTTACAAGTGGTTCATAAACCACTTTCCTTTAATTTTTTTTTTTAGAGCTGTATTTTTGTCAGTTTATAAAATTTGTCTATGAAATAGTTCTAAAAACCAACAGGGAAATTTTTTTTTGAGAAAATCATGGATTGTGAGCCAACCTAAAAAATGATGTAATATTTGTGTTGTAATATCTTATAATCTAATACAGGATCATGATTTAGATCAGGGGTCTTCTTGCCTGCAGAAGGCCTGGTGTGGCTCCAGGCTTTTATAACTAGAGAGGACTTAATAATTGATCAGTGACTAAGATGAACTGAATAAACAAGTAAAACACTTTTGATAGAAAGATCATAAGTTCAAATCCCTAAACCACCAAGCTGCCTGCTGGGCCCTTGAGCAAGGCCCTTAACTCTCAACTAAAATTTATATAAATTAGATGATTATAAGTTGCTATGAATAAAGGTGTTTATCAGATGATATAGATGTAAATGTAATCCTAAAGACCCTCGTCAAGCGAGCCATATATTGCAGCGCCATGACATGTTCAGTCTTCACTCCAGTCCCAACATTAATGTGACACCTGATCCTTGTTCACTAATGAAGTGAGTGGAGCAGAGGAAAGACGTGAACAGGGACAACCACATTATCATGTGTAAAGCTGCTTTGAGACAGTGTTCATTGTTAAATGCGATACAGAAATAAAACTGAATTGAATTGATTTAGTGTTTCAGCTCTTCAGGATCAGAACTTGAAAATGTTTTTTGCGTTTAAACGTTTGATATAAACGTTTGATATATTTTGATAAACGTTTGATATATGTTTGATAAACGTTTGATATATTTGGAAATAGTTTAAAATATGCAGTATGTAAATTGACTGTGTGTGTGTGTGTGTGTGTGTGTGTGTGTAGCTGCCATGGGAAGATGTTAAGAATGAGATAGTGAACGAAAAAGGTCTTTCTGAGGAAGTGGCACATCAAATTGGGGAGTATGTCAGTATGCAGGGTGAGTCTCTCTCTCTCTCTCTCTCTCTCTCTCTCTCTCTCTCTATCTCTCTCCTTAATTCTCTGTTTCTGTCTAACTTTGCATCACTTGCTCTTTCCCTTTGCATTGTACACATCTCTTTCTCTATCTCTCGATCCCAAATTGTAGCTCCACCCCTTCTGGAGCTTAGAGCGGGATGTGATTATATACTGTGAAAAAGGGTCCAGATTTATTTATTGGGAATTTTAATACAGTAATAATGAACTAAATATACATTGCGATTGTATCTTCTGCTTTAAGGAAACTTCTACCTTGAATCCACTCGAGCACGATAGTGACCTTTTTGTCCCTTTGTGTGACACAGGTGGACTGGACCTGGCAGAGAAGCTGCTGAAGGACCCGAAACTGTCTCAAAACGAGCAGGCGCTTGCTGGACTGACTGACATGAAGCTCCTGTTCAGTTACCTGCAGCTCTTGCAGATCACAGATAAGGTGAGATCAGAGAGAAAACTGGATCATGTCATCCTTTTTTTAGACATTTGATAAAATTCAGTTGTATTTGTAAAAAACTTGTAACAATTCATATTGTCCAAAAGCAGCTTTACAGAAATAGATTACTAATATACATTTTTAATGTATAACTTAGTCTTATACCTGATGAGTGGAAACAGTGGCAGGGAAAAACTCCCTGAGATGGTATCAGTAAGAAACCTTGAGAGGAACAGACTCTGAAAGGAAGCCTATCCTCATTTTGGTGACACTCAATGTCTTTATCATAGTTGCATCATTGTTGAGGTGATCAGCAGGTCACTTATGGAGACTTAAGTGTAAAACTATTCATGGCTAAGCCTTTGTAACACTGTTTATATTCATTAAAATATTTCACAGTAACCTCATGGATCTTTAGGCTGTTTATGAGGAATCATCCTTAGCAGCAGTGAGTGATCTCCAATCGAAAGAACTTCTACCAGAGATTTTGAACTCCAGTCAGAGTTTTGTAATAGTCAGTTTGTATGGCAGGAGAAAGAGGAGTTTGTGCTTAATCATGACAGATGTCTTATTAACTCCGAGAGAAAAAAATAAACAGGCCACCGAGGGATCACTAAATATCAAGGGTGTTTAAACATGAATTACTGGATTCCAGATGGATCTCTGATACTGAAAATAAACAAATAAAGGCTTGATTCATTGCATGATGTTTAATACATCTGAAGCTTTTGTGCTTGCATACTGCAGTGTAAAAAATATTAATGCCATCCTGGGAAAACACACACACACACACAGAGCTTCCTCTGAAAACAATTTAATTGATAATATGGTTGAAATTTGTTGTTTCTTAAGCTCAGGGTATTTAGATCAACCCCAATTAATTAGATTTATTTTCATTCTATTTATTGAGATGAGAAAATCAAGAGCTGATCTGTGTGTGTTGATTCAACTGTACAGCAGTGTTTAAACCAGTAACTTCTAAATTGATTCTCTCTTTGTGTGTGTAGGTGGTGTTTGATCTTAGTCTGGCACGTGGCTTGGACTATTACACCGGTGTGATATACGAGGCTGTGCTGTCCCAGGCGCTGCAGCCAGAGGTGCCGGCGGTTAAGGAGCAGAAAGGAGCTGGGGATGAGGCTGGGGTGAATGTGGGCAGTGTCGCAGGCGGGGGGCGCTACGATGGATTAGTGGGCATGTTCGACCCCAAGGGAAGAAAAGTCCCCTGTGTGGGTGTCAGCATAGGTATTGAGAGGATCTTCTCAATAATGGAACAAAAGGCGGAGGTGAGCAGAACACATCATACAGTACACACAGAAAGAAAGAGAATAATTAAAACTCGTACTTTAAATGTCTGTCTGTCCTCCATTCTGTCTGTCAAGCTATCCACCAAACTGTAAGTCTGTCTGTTCTGTCTATCTAGCCACCAACCTGTCTGTCTATCCATCAGTCTCTGTCTGCCGGTCTAGACAATATTTCTGTCTCCCTATCAAAGATGTCAGGGTTGGATTTAATGCTGTGTTCACATGTGCAGTATTTATTTAAATATTGTCACAGAAACATTATTTCCTGTTGGAATACCTGCTGATAATGTGTCTAACACACTACTTAAATACCCAGTATTCCTGGGATAAGCTCAGGATTGAGTGTGACGCTGACCAGCATAAAGCACTTGATGATGAATAAACACCGTTCATTCTGGTGTTTTACGCTCTGCTTCTCCCCAGATGTCTGCAGAGAAAATCCGTACCACAGAGACACAAGTGCTGGTGGCTTCTGCACAAAAAAATCTCCTGGATCAGAGATATCAACTTCTTACTGAATTGTGGACTGCAGGTATTAAGGTAAGTGCACATGTGAAGATGGGAGACCATATTCTCTCTCTCTCTCTTTTTTTTTTTTGCCTGTTTAATTATTCAATTAATTTTTATTTGTATAGTGCTTTTATTTTTTTTTGTAAATGCATCCTTAAAGCTCCTCTGTTGCTCTATAATTTCATGGATCTCCAGGCCACTAATGCAAAACCATCCCCAGCTGCACAGAGTGTCATCCAGTGGAAGAGAACCTGATCCAGAGGATTAATTATTAATTTCTCTCACTCTGTCCGACAGGCTGAGATGCTTTTTAAAAAGAACCCCAAGCTGCTTAATCAGCTTCAGCATTGTGAGGAGATGGGCATCCCCCTGGTGGCCATTTTGGGGGAACAAGAAATCAAGACTGGAGTTGTAAAACTCCGTAATGTGGCCACCCGTGAAGAGGTACGAGTTCAGCCATAAAACCATCAGAGCATTAGCGACTTTTTACTCTTCTTTATTCATTTTTTTTCCCCAGTCACATTCATTGAATGTCAGAATCAAATGAACATTGATTTTCAATCAGTTCAAGAGCTAAAATAATCAAATGTCAGTTTTCTACCACAAGGCATAAAAATAATTAGTCAGGTCCAGGTGGTTCTATTTCCTTCAACAAATTGAAATAAATACATCAGTTAGTTTTCTTTGGTCTTTATAAATGGCTTGATAAAACCAAACAAAAACACACCCTCAGTGTTAATAAGAAAATAACTTGTATGAAGTGAAGACTGGGGCTGATGTCTGTGTAGCCCAAAATACATAATCAAACTACAGACATTTACTCTCATGTCAAGTGATTACACCAATTAAATTTTTTTTTTAAATGTAGTGTCCATCAAGGCTACTTTACACTTACACTTTACTTGACACTGTGATGAGAATAGAATAAAATAGGTGCAAGTGATTATAATAATCATGTACATTCTCCATACTGAGTTACAACTCGTTTATCTATACGTCTGAGCAGTTACTGGTTAAGGGCCTTGCTCAAGGGCCCAGCAGTTGCATCTTTGTTGATGCAGGATTTGAACTCATGACCTTCCGATCAGCAGTCCAACATTCACAGCATTGTAGAGACTTGAGTGGACACGATTCTCCCACTATGCATTACTGTATTGCTGGTGTTCTCAGGGTGTAGCACAAATGCAGCACTGTTTTGCAGAGGCTTCAGTTCAGTTTTGCAAACTTATTTTTAGCAAACTCCAGAGTCTTTGAAAATGAATATCAAATATATTGTATCTGAGCAAACCATGTATTCGGAAGATCTGTGGTTAATATGTTGAAATTCTGATCAGAAGTTTAAATTCCAGCACCACCTGTTGGACCCTTCAGCAAAGCCTTTAACCCTCAACTGCTCAGTTGGATAAATAAGATAATTGTCACTTCTGTAAGCGTGTCTGCCAAAAGTAATGTAAATGTCTGTCCTACACAGGTGGATGTGTCCAGGGAAAACGTGGTAGAGGAGATCAAGAGGCGGACACTAAATATTTAAATGTTAATGTTCAATAAAAAAATGTTCTATTATATTACTGGTGTCTGGTATTTGCTTTTTATTTACTTTTTATTTAGTAACTTTGTACGTAAATTGATGTTTGTTGGTCAGTTTTAGTCATTTTTAGCAGTGTTTTTTTTTTTAACTCGATTGTTAATCACACTAGAATAACGGTTTTATTTTGGTCTGTTGCCAAGTTATCACTAAAGTTAATAAACACAAAAACCCCAACATACATCACACATACAGGGGGAACACTTAATTAGGAGCCCCTGTAGAGAAATTGCTTTAGGGCTAAAATCCAGATCCCCACAACCCTGACCAAGATAAAAATAAAGTTTTTTTTTTAAGCTTGATTTGTTATAGAGAGTATCTCAGGGAATTAATGTAATGTTTAAATGAATGAAGATCAGAAATCCTGCAAATCACTTTCATGCATATGCCATCCAGTACACTTTGACCTCGTAGCAGTTATTTATTTCAGATTAAACGACCCTCTGATTTGACAATCACTTTGCAGCAATTTTATGATTTTCTCCAAACTGAGGCGTCGTTATTCTCCCTGACAAATAGATCAATTTCACACTCTATAAGATCCTTTATTTTTTACTCTGCCTTTGCCTCTCGACAAACAGTTTATCCAAGGAGACCTCGTCCTGAATATATCTGAATAAATATCTCAAGGGGATAATTTTATTTATTTTAACTATATTAAGAATTATTGGCTTTTAGGTAAACAAACATTTTTAACCAACAAATTCATAAATGCAGAGGTGGTAAATATTAAAAATCTAAAATGTGAATATCTTTAGTTTTTCATTTTAACTCTTAAATTTACTCAAATGTACTACATGAACAAAAGGATTTGGACACATTCAGCCACAAGGGTTTTAGTAAAGTCAAATGTGCAGTCAGTGTTCTCTCATGTCCTCAGGGAGCTTGGCATACAATAGCATTTATTGGCATTAGCACCCTGGAACAAGTTTGGGTTTCCTCATTCAAGTGAAGGGAAAAATAATGCAAACAAATTCAAAAGACTATAAAACTATCTTTTTGGTAACAGTTTGGGGAAGAACCGCAAATGCCTGGAAAAGACAGGTGTCCCAATACTTTTGTCCATATAGTGTATAACAGACAAAAATAAATGACTGTGCTAACAGTGGAATTAGCATTAAAGTATTAAACAGTGTAGGGTGTACCGATATATTGCTATCAGGGCCAGAGAAAAGTTGGTGTAATACACTTTCTGAAAACTGTTTTCCAGTATTTAACAGTATATTCTGTAATCTTCCCTGAAAATGTATTAAATAATCAATAAAAAGGGGACACATTTAAACAATTGTTTTAATAAATTTAAACACACAAAGCAGCAACACAACCACAGCAAAATCACTGAAAACCAAACAAATCAAACATCACACAATGCTGCAAAAGAAATGAAAAAACAAATAATAATAATATAATATTAAAACTTTATAAAACACCGTATAAAAAAGTAAAATTTAACATCAGGTAATTGAGGTAGATCAAAAAAAAAACAACTCCAACAACATCCTTTCTGATCTGAATACTGAACATGAACATTGAGGAGAATGTGTATTTTTTTCTGTTCTTTTTTTAATTATTTATTTATTTTTTATAAAAGTTGAACATGTTCCCTGAACAATATCTTATCTTTTTTCCTTAATATTAATTGCAAAGCCAATCATTGAACTGTCATCAGTGTAAGATGGACGGACATCTGTTCCAAGTTGGCAAGGCTTTGTGATACAACGTGATTATTTAATTTTTTAGTTATTTAAATATTTTTTTTTACTTCATTACTTTCCCCCCCATTAGTACAGACATTACCAATCCATGTTCCTGTTATGTAGTAGATGCAAACGGTTCTGCTAATACATCTACAAGTTTAATCTCCATCTCAATCACACTGTGACGTCTTTTGATACTTGTACTTTCAACTGATCCAGGGCCATGTTCTACTTAAAAAAATAAAAAAATATTTTTTTTTTTCTAAAAATAAAAAAAAGTTACATTCTCCTGTGGAACAGATTTGGTCAAAGCTCACAAATTACTTGCCTTCCGCATGGCATTGAGTAGCTGCTTGGCAGCCGCGCGATGAACCTCAGCCTCTATGTTGCTGGTGGAGGTGCTGGGCAGGACATGGGTGATGCCGTAGAAGGGTATAGCCAGCCCTGACACCACCACCTTGTAGGTGAAATACAGGAGACCGTCTGAGCCCGTGTGGTCGTATCTCACATTGTAGAGCGGCATGCCGAGCCCGTGAAGCTCGCACAGCCAACGCAGCTGGTACACCGAGTCATGTAACGGCTCCTCCTTGCTCACCGGCAACATTGCGCTCATCACCCGTGAGGTCGGATATCCATCTGCCCGCGAGATGATTTGCGAGTCAAGGAGAGCAGCTGGAGAAGGTTGAGGGTTTTGGCTAAGCTGAAAGCGTGGAGGTGTTAAACAATTTATGGCCATTGGTGTCAGACCAGGAGGGATGAGAGGATTCTCTTCGCCATGCTCCTCGTGTCTGGGTTTGCCGTTCCCAGGCGACCATCGGACGCAGATGCTCATGCCACACAGGTCCTTTAAGGCTGAGAAAAAGAGAAAAGAATGGGGTTGAGTATGGGACCTGCCCCTATTTTTTAGCTACGATACTAAAACACTGGAGAGGATACACACTTTAAAGTGGGTCAGGTCTCAATGGAGTAAAACCTTCAGGTTTTATAGAGCACGCATATATTTTTTATATGTATATTTGAAGCTATGATCCAGTCAACCTCAGTGAAAGGGATATTTTCATCAGAGCAAATGCGAACATAATATTGGAGTGATATAGGAGACTTAATCAGCCATTACTGCTCTAATGTTTTTAAAATCTGTGCGTGTTTATGCCTCAGCATCCTTCGCTGCGTCTCAGCGTAGCCGTGCTGACTCCGCCCACAAAAGTTTCACTTCTGTCTAATCTCCGCTGCAACTGTTCTAAACTAGGCTAAGGCCACACATCAAAGTATCGCAGGCAAAACCAATTAAAGTCAATATGAATCTGAATAATTCCTGTCATCCTGTTATACTATTCAGTGATTTATGTTCGGATTCTGATTGCTCTTTGCTAGGCCTTAATTATTTTCCCACCTCTGCTGTGTCATGATGTGGAACGGCGGCTTTCTTGATTTGCATCAGATTAGCATAAATTAGCATTAAGCTCGTCAGCGGAGGATCTGCTCAGCGTGGCGTTTGAGAGACGTGCGCTGCAGGCACCCTGCTCTCTGCGGCGCGACGTGACGAGCCAAACCGTCAGCCTGATGCAGCCATGAAAACCTCCTGCGTTTCACGCGGCGCCCGTTCGCTCGAAGCTCCCACCCCATCCGATGATTGTATGTTTGAGTTGTAAACCGACACCTGAATCAGACAGCAGCTCAAACGGGCTGAAAACTTGAGCTTGGAGAATGAGAAATTTGTTTATTTCTTGATCAAACTGTAAATCAGAAGTGTTCTATAACCATGAGTATAAGCTCATTATCAGATGGTGAGAAAAGATTAGAAAATGTGTTTGTAAACTAGAAGTTGGAAACAAAGTGGAGGTGCTACAAATGTCCTCGCATAAAAGGAGAGGGATGGATGGATGGATGGATGGATGGATGGATATCCATGCCAGGTGGAAATTCACCAATAGAAACCAACCGCAAACTTGCACCGGAATAACTAAACTATTCGTTGTTTAATAAACATTGATTCATTAATAAACGCAAACCCCAATAATAAGTTCAACGCTGTAGCATTTTTGCACACTGGTCCCATGTTCTGTGACCCAGATATCCAGAACACAAACTGCACTGCTGCCCTGTCCTCTGGCAGTCACCACCGATCTCACACATCAGTTCAACAAATCAAACAAGCAAAATATCCCAGTCCCATGTATCCCAGAATACACAACGTGTTGGGTTCACTTCCTGAGGTTCGACTCATGCTCTTAATCAAACTGCAGGTGGTCTCAAAACGGCTTGTTTGATTCCACCAGCCTAATTATAGTGTATGTAAAGTGCGCCTTGTGAATTTTATTATTGGATTTATATGCATTACATAAACAGACTGGTGTTTATATTTCATCTGAAGCATCAAGTCTTCGGCTTGCGGAAAAATGATGAGTTTGGGCTCTGCGGTAGGCATCAGGAAAAAGAAAAAAAAAAAAGGGTTGTCTTGAATAGCCAATAAAGTACATTTCACCGGGCCTCCATATTCTTCCTTCACAGTCACATGTACATATTTAATCACCAATTAAAATTCACTAAGATATTGGTACACTATCGTTTCTGTATATACACCGCACAGGAATGTTCATCCTTCACTTAAAATGGCTGTCAAAAGCCTGTCAACACCTAGTCTTTTATAGTTTTTAAGAGACACATGCATGTTCCTTTTGTTTCTATGCAACAAACTAGGTCATTTAAATGGTATGAAGATTTACAACAACAAAAAAAAATCAATCAATCCTCCTTTAGCATGAATAACAGCTTTACACACTTTCACTTTTTGCATCTGGACAGTTAATTTCTTCAAACAATAAGCTGAAATATTTTGCCAGGCTGCTTGCAAAACTTTCCAAGTGTTCTTTATTAGTTGGAGATTTTTTGTCTAATGAAATAGGATTTAGGGGCAGTGACTGGGCAGGCTGTTTCATGAAGGAAAACACTCCAGCTGACTGTTTGCTCTTTAAATATTGCTTGGTACTGTATGCTTTGGATCATAGTATGTATGTATGGTGAAATCACAATTATCTGCAGCTCAGATAAATTGCATGGTAATGGAACAGTAACCACTTTGGTTCAGATTTCCTTTCACCTGGAATAAGTCTCCAACCTTATCTGCTCCAAAACAACCGCGAACCATTAAGCTTCAACCTCCAGGTTTGACTTTGGGGGTTGATGCAGTCTGCTAACATCATCTCTCCTCTTCTCTATCCTACACAAGTTCTTCTGTTAGAGCCCAATAGATCACATTTGGACTCCTCTGTCCACAGAACTTTATTCCACTCATTCACTGTCCAAAGTCTGCGTTTTTGCCTTGGTTTGTTGCATAGAAACATGAACTCTAAAAGTTAAGAGACTAGGTGTTTTTAAATATTTGAAAGCCATTGTACTAACATATTTTATTTGTTACCATATTCTACATTAATGTTCTTGTACTGCAGGACAATAAGAAAAACCTCACATATGTAATATGTGTTGGACAATTAAACATCATTGAACTGGCATATCGGCACTTGGAAAGTGCTAATTTAAGTGTTTCAGGAAGAGGTAGGTCTTCAACCGTCGCTTGAAGATAGCCAGGTACTCCACTGTTCAGGCATCTAGAGAACTAAATTTTACCACGAAGACTTGAAGTTAACTTACCTCTCATTCTGAGAGAGGGTGGTACCAGTCGAGCAGTGCTGGAGGATCTTAGACAGCGTAGTGCAGTGCAAGGTGTGATAAAGTTTTTGAGGTAAGAGTGTGCTGGTCCATTTTTGGTCTTGTAGGCGAGCATCAGAGTTTTGATACGTGCAACTACTGGAAGCCAGTGGAGAGAACAGCAGTGGGATGGTGTGGGAGAACTTTAGGTTGAACACAAGTCACGCAGCTGCGCTTTGCATCATTGTTTAGTGGACGAATAGCGTTCAGAGGTCGACCTGCCAGCAGCAAGTTGCAGTAGTCCAGTTTTGAAATGACAAGAGACTGAACAAACACCTGAGCAGCTTGTGCGTACAGAAATGGTTGAATCCTTCGGCTGTTGTAGAGAAGACAAGAACGAGACACATTAGCAACATGTAAGAAGAAGCACAGTTGACCGTCAATAGTTACTCCAAGGTTGTGAGCAGTGGCTGAAGGGGAGAACAGAGAGTTATGAAGAGTTATTCTGAGATCCTGACCTGGAGAATAACCTGGGATGACCAGCAGTTCGGTTTTGCTTAGGTTGAAATTCAGAATGAGATCCATGAAGATAAATAGGTTGGAATAAAAGATCTTAAGTGGCCTGCTGAGAAATCTGACCTCAACCCAAGTGAGCAACTTTGGGAAGAATTGGAATGCTGACTTCAACCCAGGCCTCCTCGCCTTTACTAACACCTTTGTGGGTGAATGAGCAGAAATCTCCACAAGCAAAAAGGTTGTTTTTTCCCCCCACTGTGTATCCCAAACTAAATTTTTCAGCAAAATGGCTGCATTTTTTTGCTTCTGTATGCTTTCAGCTCTTGTCATCCAGTTTAAAACACATAATTTGACTTTACTTCCTGAATAAGTGGGCACCCAAGTACAAATCTGGTTCACATTCATAGGAATCATGACATGGTTTCAAAATCCTATTCACAAATTCAGACCACTGCCTAAAGAAGTCTTTGGTTCAGTACACAGAAAAGCATGCTTCCTTACACATTACCAATTTACACACTAGGTGGCAGCACCATCAATATTAAAGTCAAAAGTCTACTTACAAAGCACCATTTATAACAAGCCATAAACAAAGTGCTCTACAAATCAAAAGTACTCATTAAAACAATAGAGCATTTACAACCAATTATCAACATACACAAATTTTTGCTAAAAAGGTTTTTAAAAAAAGATGTAAAAGTAGCCAAATTGAAGCTGACCTCATATCTAAAAACAACATTTAAAACAACATATTTGAAAAAGCCACGGCAAAATCCACAGCACGGATTTTGAAAGTTTTCTTTAAAAAAAAAAAATATTTTTTTTGGAGGTTCATATCTGTGTTCATATCTGTGTTATTTTGGGAGGTTCATATCTGTGTTCATATCTCAGAAAATTCGTAAGTCAGAGTTCGTAGATCGGGGGCTGACTGTAATCAGAGAGGAAAGGCACTGTTTTTAATGACGGAATTCATAATTCCTGAACTTGACTAAAAGTACAAGCACCCTTCTTGAGTATGACTTCAGTAAAGAAAAAGAAAGAGGATTTTTCTTGGTCACATACACACTACAGCACACTGAAGCTGGGGTTAGAGAGCAGAGCCATGATACAGTGAGGGGGGGAAACATGCAGGTGGTTGGGGTGAAAGAGGCAGATGGAGACGACGGGGGGGTAAGGAGACTGATATGCTGTGGCGACCCCTAATTGGAAAAGCGAAAGAAGAAGAAGAAGAAGAAGTAATAAAAGTAAAAATAGTAATTTATTCAATCTATTTTTAAATAAAAGCAATCATTACATTTTCCTGTACATTATACAGTTTTTCTTTTCTTTATACACTAGTTAAAAAACATTTTTCCCCCATTTTTATTTCTTTTTAAGGTTTTCGAGTGGCTTACGTCATTTTTCTGTGTCTTGAAGGACCAGAGATGTTTGGGCACTGAATGTCAGATAAAGATTTTTCAATCACATTTCATAATAGCGGAAAACTTACCAGCAAATGCTGAAAAATCTGTCTTTTCTATAAACAGAGTCGTGCGGTTCTATTGCTACGTGTCAAGATTTTCAGGTCACACTGATGCTGGTGTCATACACTCTGGTGCTTTTGCACCATGTCTATCATATATATATATGATGCAAATTGTCTCTAATTGAACACTTTGATGATTCTAAACCTGTGTTACCACTGCATATGTTTAAAATTTATAAGCCACATTTAACTTTCTTGGCTCTCAGTTAGTTGCTATAATGGCACGGAAAAAAAGGATGCAAGTATAGGTATATGCATGTACATGCATTTTTTATGTAACGCAACCGAATATCCACATCATGTGATTCTAAACTGAATCACCATAGATGAAAAGTGTACATGCAATAAGGTTGATTAATTTCACTTAAAGAAGCTGTATGTAAATATATACTGTATGTAGTATATGTAGTCGGGCTGTAACAGTACTCAGTCATACAGAAATCTTTATATACAGGGCAATCAACAAATCCAATCCTTTTTACGTGGGGGAACAGTTAAAATCTGAGTTCCCTCAGGAACGTATTAAGTGGCGGACTGCAAGTTTGTTTAAGGAAACAAAACAAAAAAAGAAACCATTTCCTGTATATTTTTTAGAGACTGTGTGTCCACTTTCTATATTCTTCTGAGTGCATTTCAGTAAACATTTTCTAGATATGGCTTTGAATGATTTCTGGATCCTGGTCTGAAGTTTGTAGGATTAAAGAGACACAGAGTGTCTCCCAAACACCCTCAATTCTACATCCTTCAGCATGTAAACCAGAAATCAGTTAAATGTTCCCATCTATCAAGGTGCACTGGGTGTTCCCATCTATCATGTGCAAACGATAGTGACAGAGGATAAGAGTCATGTTTGTGCTAAACTGATCTAAAGCATGTTTTTCTGAAATAAATTATTTCATTGCAAAACTAGTCAACATAAAAACAGTAGTGAACCAAAGTGTATTTAATCGCTAAGGTGGTACAAAAGAAATTAAAATAAAAGCATGGATGTGTCATATAAAAACTTGAAGGCAAGTGAAGCAGAAACACGGGATCAATTAGAGCAAGGGTCACCAACCTTTTGAAACTGAGAGCTACTTCTTGGGTACTAATTAATGTGAAGGGCTACCAGTTTGATACACACAAGTCGAAATATCCCACAAGTTCTGAAATAACTAATTTGTTTAATTTACCTTTAATTATATATTATTGTTAATAGTTAATATTCATCTATATCTAGGTCATCTATATTTTAATATTGTCATTTTGAAATTCACACCAATACAAGTGTGATTAAAAAAAATTTGATGGTAAGTGGCGCTATGGTGAGCTATTTTTTTTTTTTAAAAGGCCCACGGGAGACTCATGGGGGCCTTGCGGGCACCATGTTGGTGACCCCTGAATTAAAGCATAAGAATGCTCCTCTGTTCTAGACCACATTTCCCAGCTTACCTGGGACCAACACTTTCTTGGCCATGGAGGCAGTATAGTGGGAGGAGTAGAGCACAAGCGCAATGACGTCTTTTTCCTTAGGCCCGGTGGTCCTCATGGTGACGCCCTCCACTCCGTCAGCGATTTGCCGCAGCACCGTCAGCAGCTCCTTGCTCTTTGTGTTCGGAGGCAGATTGCTAAGACACAGCTGCCTCTTCTCTGTGCTTCTCTTGACAGCGAGCTTAAAGCCACCCTGGAGTGGGTACATGTTTAGAGCCCGGATGGCGGCGGTCATGCTAGCCACGTCTCCGTATTTGGCGTAGGCGAAGCCTCGGTTCTGCCCGCTGAAGTTCATCATGAGGCGGAACTCGTACAGCGGAGCCACACTCTGGAACAGTGGGATCAGCTCATCCTCGAATACATCCCGTGGGATCTGACTTATAAAGACTTCACAGCCTGGACCCGGCACTGGACCAGTCCATCCTGGCAGACGAGGAAAAAGAAAAGTGTTAGAAAATAAAAAAGCTGGCAAATTCTTTGAGAAAAAGCTGGCCGTTCTTGAGAAAAATAAACGTGATATAACTTTTAAAAATAGGTGGACTTTGCAAGCAATCCACAGGTCAACATGGATAGGAAGCCTATCGCAAGAACACTGGTTATGAGGCAGGATTCAAAGAGCACCACATATGTAGGCATTCAAGAAAATGTACCAAAACATGCAAAACCCTACAAGCTGAAGACCGACCAAAGACATCTGAATCTGTAAAATGACAATCACTTGCCAAAAGTTAATAAAATACACCAGTACCAAATTTTGTCCATTTTAATGCAATAATGATATAGCAGATTTTACCATGATACCGGCACCCACAAACACTCAGACATACAAAAACACACATGCAGAATGAAAGCTGTGTTCACAATTCATGTGTGCAGTGTGAAAAACATTGCAGATTAAATCAATTGTGCGAGTGCATTTAAGACGCAGACATTATCCAGACACGTGTGTACACAATTGAGAAAAATTGTAATGTGACAGGATTATTCATTATTTTCACAACAAGCTCTCTGTTAAGCAGTACATTAATATTCAAGGCATTACACTAAACACGAGGTTGATTCATGCCTTATCTCCCATTAGATTTACAAAGACTACGATTCTGCAGTTATGTGACAATCCTTAGTATTTAATGCAACTCAACATACAACTAGTCCTTAGTTGGTTTATTAAGAACATAGTAACACACAATTACTCAATGCCACTTAATATATTTTAATTTCTTCTGCATAACAGTGATGAATTCCTAAAGACACAAAATTATAGGGATTTTTAATGTTAATGTCAAAATTAACGAAAGTTAAACTCAATGTGGCTTTCACTTTTTTAAGGTACAGTTTTTTAAATAAAAACCTGGAATTAGGGTTTCATATCATTAAAATAAGCAAAATGTCCAATTTAAAAAGATTTTTTTGTAATCTGATTAATCGAAAAAATAAAAAATAAATCGTTAGTTGACCCCTAATGGGAGAAGCCGGAAAAAGAGGTTGCAGCCCTATCTGTAAGCATTATTTAGATAGCAAACACTTAACGGCTAGAGTGTTATTTATGAGGGAACGACCTGCCCAATCAATGCACCCAAATCCTACTAAACTACTCTAGGATGAACTGGATCACACAGTCAAAAATAAATGTATAACTACTAAAACACAACCTTTGGCTAGTTTTACCAGACCAAGTATTTCAGCTGAATGATTGGAAAAATTTACTCCCTACATCCCAAGAGCATGTTATGCATGAAAATGAAGTTGATATGTACATTTATTATTTGGTTTGGTCAAAGTAAATACTGTATTAAGAGTTAAATGACCTCGTTTGTTGTATATAAACAGGCATGTTCCTTTTAAAACAATAAGACTAGGTGTTTTGAAACTAGTTTACTAGCAGATATACCCAAAATACATGTATTGCAAAACATACCATACATGTAAAGTCTCCTCTTTTACCCTTCCGGTTTTAACCTACATTATTAGGTTTAGTCCAACTTTATTGTCCCTATTAGAGTACAAAAGCAAAAACATTTACTGCAATTAGCACACACTCTTATCCAGAGCAAATTACAAAAGTGCAATAAACCAATAAAATGCAGCCTTAATCCAATCAGTGGTACAAATAGCACAGAAAGGGAATGCTGAGGTTATAGATATAGAACATTGTAAAGGTAAAAGTAAATTGTATAATGCATGTCCATAGTGCAAATGTCATTGAATAAGAATTAAGGTGAAGCAGGTCAAGTCAAGAGTCAAGAGGCTTTTTATTGTCATTTCTACTATAAACAGTGGTACACAGCGAAACGAGACAACGTTCCTCCGGAACCCTAGTGCTACAATAAACAACAACAAGCTACATAAAGTGCATCGAGTGCAACCTAGTGCAAACAGTGCAGACGAAAAACCGTAGACAGACAGACAACACAAGACAAAGACACAAAACCTGAGATAGCGCTGACTAGTAAACCTACTGTATACTCTGAATATATAGTACTTTGCGAGGAGAACTGTACGCACTATACCCGGGAGTGAATATAAACAGAACAATGTAGTGCAAAAAACAGCAGCAGTCAAGAGATGCAAAAGACAGCATGTAAACAGTATAGTATAAATAACAGTATAGTGTAAATAAGAAACAGACTACGATGCAAAAAACAGCATGTAAATGGTATAATAGAGTGGAGGCAGATGTTACAGTAAGATGCATGCTAGAGATATTATTCTCTAACTTTCTGCCGATTAAATTTGCATCTCGATTCATTGTCAATAATTGTTTTAGGGCCAGAAACTATTGAGTAAATTCAGTAATTTAAATACAAAAAAATAAAAAATAAAATCAAGACAGATAATTTAGTTTATTCCATTTAACTACACATGGAGCATTGAGTTTCCCCACAAACCATTATTACTGATGCACCACCCACTAAACCCTGGAGTGCTCTGGACAGGTAAACATGCACTGCAGAATGAAAAAATAAAAAAACAAAAAAAAAATGAAAATTGAGGAACGGAGAGAAAACAGCTAGGGGCAAGGAGAAGAATCAGCCCCAAAAAAACGACAGAAAGTTTCCATATTTTGGAAATAATTTTAAACTAAAAAGATAAAAGACAACAGTGTGCAATGCGTTTATCTTTTTAGAGTAATTTTAAATGGATTTTTATTATTATTTATATAATATGGCAATTAAATGCACTAAATAGGTTTAGATTCAACAGATATTCTTGAATGCAATTTCAGCAATAAAAATGTACTTGTTCATTTTAAGAGACCCTTTGTATTTTCTCTTGCATATTTAGTATTTCTGTTTAATAAAGAAAAGGTGCTTCTTATCTGATTACTCAATTAATTAATAAAATAATCAGATGAAAACTTGATTACTAAAATAATCAATAGCTTCAACCCTACACATGAACCATTACAGACAATGTACATATGGAGCAGCTACTGATGCGATGGGCTACGATTTACCCATATTACAATCCGGTGAGATCCAATTTGATTAAACACAATGCAATGGAGAAAATATGATGCAATGCAATTTTAAATGATAGATCCAGTAATCCCCTGCTTTACCGTGGTTTTAATCTCGTGCCCCAAGTTTATCACAGAATTGCATTTTCCACATAACCAATTTGTTTCGCTGATTTGCCCGGTCTCTCGCGGATAGCACGATAGACCAGACCAGGCCAGTTTTATGTTGAAATAATGAAATTTCTGAATACAAACATAATTACTGTATTCTCGTAAATTTTCGGTGTGTTTAAAGTGTGTGGGAGAAAAATTTACAGCTTAAACAATATGAAAAAGCATTTTTGGGGTGGGGTCCTTTTTTTTTGCGGGCGGTTTTGGAACATAACAGGGGGATTACTGTAGTTTGCTTTTATTTCTTTGGTTCAGACAGACAGCAAATCATCAATTTACTTAAGTGCATTCTGACTTCTAACGTATGGACTTTTAACAGACACTCCTTTGTAGTTAAATAAATAAAAAGTCCAAATATATTAAATTAAACCATACTTTATTTTCCTGTTCGGTCTCCAGGAAGATGCAGCTCTACCTCTGCCATGTAATCTATATTCCATATAACTCTCAGGACACTCCTTACTAGTGTTGTGATAATTCATTCATGTAGCAGGAGTGGTGCTGAGAGAACGCACTTAAAAAAAAGTTTAACGAGAAAAACTCAAAATATTGGTTACAAACTATTATCCGTGAATCTAACCATCCCTAATCCATACAGTATAATGCAGGAGATACATACTGCAATACGAGTGCCAATCTGATGTGAATGTGTAAAAAAAATCTAAATAAATAAGTTTTCATTCCAGAATTTATTTGGCTGAAGAGAAAAAGCTGTTCTTGATACTTTATAAAGCCTACTGTTGTAGTACAGTGATAAATATGGGGCCTAGAGACGGTGAAGCAGATTCAAAAGGAGCTTCACAATTCCAAGTGTATTAAGAACAGAAACACAAAAACAGTGTTTGTCTCAGAGAGTCATGTCAGTCAAAGTCAATGGACATTGACTTTCTATAGCACTTTTCACAATGGACATTGTCTCAAAGCAGCTTTACAGAATTTAAGAGTTAATGTAAGCAATGCGTGTGTTTATTCCTGATGAGCAGCCATGTCGGCAGCGGCAAGGAAAAACTCCCTTGGATGTTATGAGGAAGAAACCTTGAGAGGAACCAGACTCAAAATGGAACCCATCCTCATTTGGGTAATAAAAGGGGTTGTAATATTTTTCAAGATTCACACAATCAAGCGTAAAATGTGAGACATTACAGATTAACAGTTGAACAATTTAAAAATGTAATTGTTTTTTTTTTTGAGTGTTTCTCCCTTGCTTCTGCCAATTAGAATATTCTCACAGAGCTGAATCTCATGACGGTAGTTTCTAACGAGTTCAGACATACTAATAAGGTTTGTTAACGTGCTAATGAGTTGAATCAGGTGTGTTAATCAACCAGGAGATGCTCAAGCAAATTAAAGGAGATCTGCAGAACCAGTCATTTGGAGAGAAGAAAAAAAAAAACCTACTCTTTTCAATTAAATAGATAAGCAAGCAGCCTTTGGAAGTGCTTGTTTCACAAAGCTAATTACTTGCAGGTATGAAGGAGCTGAGTGGACTTCTAGAGCCATGCATGGTCTTTCCTTCTTTCCTTCCTTCAGCATGGGGAAGGAATTTTCTAGATAACGATTGAGGGGAGGAACTTTTAATATAGAATTGGTAGCTTAAATTTTGGAGCTTTTAGAACTTAAGGTTATGTAAAATGGATGTATAAACTATGTCCAGGGGGAAAATAACTCCAATGCGCACTAGTTTATCATCTCACACATACCTGGAGGAGGAGCACCATATCTGCGCTGTCCATTAATCTGTGTTAAGGTGATTTTAGTCTCCTGAAGCCACCTCTCCAGAGACTTGATTCTCTGCTGATTCACCATCTGCATGCACAAATCCAACCAGGAGAAAAAAAAACTTTAAAAGAACCTTAGCGATGCGCAAAAGTTTACACACCCTTGCCGAAAACGCTGTTTTAAAATAAATCAATACAATTCCGACAGATTGAATCCATGCTCGGGAGAATTTTCAAAGCCTTTGGGTGCATGTTTTTTTTCCCTCTAATGTTTGCACAACATTAATAATATTGCATTTAAAAAATAAGCAAACAAACGCTCCAAACTTGCAATAGTGAATCAGTCTGCTGTGTACTTAATGAGCAATTACCTGTAACATGTCTAGTCCTTTTTTTTTTTTTTTTAGTCCAGTTTTCCAAAAGGGTAATTAGAGCAAACACTAACCTGTAATAGTGGTTTGTATTTTTTTTTCTCTCCCTGCAATTTATCCAGCAAACAGCTGCAGGGGAGAGGAGGGGCAACACGGGCGGGGTTTGAAGGAGATCTCAAATTTCTGCTCACAAATGAGAAGCAGCCAGTCTTCCCAAGCCAGGGTTCATTGGTCGGTCAGGTCATTTTGAGTCAAATTGATGGCAGTATTGGACTTTTAACTGGAGATCATCCCTGTGGTAGAGATTTAGCTTTTTGCTTTAATCAGCAATGAAATCCTCATTGCACATGCATCAATGTATAATAATGCTCTATGACACCTGACTAAGTCTCTGTTACATTTCTTAAATAGCAAAAAAATTATATAATAATAATAAAACAACAATAAACAAACAAATTTATTAATTAACTAACACACACGTTGGAAATCCATTTTCCGTAACATTAAAACCAGTGACAGGTGACGTGAATAACACTGATTATCTCATTACAATGGCACCTATCACAGGGTGAGAAATGAGCAGGCAAGTGAACAGTCAGTTTTTTAAGTTGATGTTAAATATAGGAAAAAAAAGGGCAATGTGTAAGGATCAAAACAACTGAAAAGAACCAAATTAAATCCTCTAAATGAGTAGGTTAGGTCAAAGCATTATAGTCAACATATTTACATTTTCAGTTTATGGCAGATGCCCTAATCCAGAGTAATTTACAATAGGGCCCAGCATTTGCAATTTAGTGGTGTTGGGATTTCAACTCACCTTTCTGATCAGAAATCCAACATCATAAGCACTAAGCTACCGCTGGCAGATGCTGTGGGGTTTTCCTGGTTTACCTAACGAAAGTGGTCCAAGGACAGCGAGTGGATGACCGAAGTGTATTGCTTTCCTAGGGAAGACATGGCACCAGGATATAGTATGGAAAAAAGGCAACTTGGAGAAAGAAGAAATTAGCCAGATCTTATTCTGATCAGGTAACTGCAGGAGGTTCTGGACAAACAGTCTCATCCATGGAGGCCCTACCTCACAACTTATAGTACTTAAAGGATCTACTGCTGCTGTCTTAGGGTCAGATGCCACAGAACAGGTCTTGAAGAGTCCTAAAGGGAAATATAGTATTTTAATTAAAGGATTATTTTATTCATAAACTAGTTTTGAATTAATCACCAGGCCACATTCAGATTGTTTTTGAGAGGTGGATGTCAACCCTGTGGAAATCCACATGAAGACATGCTCACCATCAACGCCAGATCTGTGAAGAATCAACACTATCCATTCACCCATTATACAAATCAATTAAGTGCCATGATTAGCAGTGTGTTGGTCAGTCATCTTATTGGAGCCGTCCCTGAACCCTCTTATGTTTGGAAAAAGAAAAAACTAGGTACACTGCATTAAAATGTTGATTCGAGTTTAATTTGGTCATTATATTAATGTAACTTTGACAAAGATCTTTTCATCCTTGTTCATGAGTTAAATATGAACAAGGATGAAGTCTGGTGGGGGGAGTGGTAGCTCAGTGGTTAAGGTGCTGGATTTGGAATTGGAAGGTCGGGGGTTCAAGACCTGGCATTGCCAAGCTGCCTCTCTTGGGCTCTTGAGCAAGGCCCCTAACCCTATGTGCTCCAGGGGCACCGTATCATGGCCGACCCTGCACTCGGACCCCAGCTTATGAGCAAGCTGGGATATGCGAAGGACAAGTTTTACTGTGCTATAATGTATATGTGACGAATAAAGGCTATTCTGTTCTTCTATGAATCCATTCAGCAACCAGTCAGTTTCTAAAAACTATAGTCATACACATAAGAGCTGAATATAATCTTTAATTCCCCTCAAACACTGACAATATTGACATTTAAACTGTTCTACCTCTGAGTCAATTTATTTGAAACATAAATGTAGGTTGGGGCAGTGTAGAGAAAGTCAGGAGCAGGAAACATTGTTTTAGTCAAATAACATCCAGATAGCTGCTGGTGCATGCAGGAGTTGAGTACATACGTTTGCACACCCTCAGGATAAAGTTAAGAATACAAAAATGGCAGTGTATTATAGGTTATACACTTACTTTCCAAGTATTAAAATCAGGTAAAAGTATGAATATTAAATCAAATGACTAAAAAGAGAAGTATCCCATTTACATCCATGGGACCAAATTTACCTGACTTCCAGATTGCTGATCTTTGCCCATTCATTTTTATATTTATGTTCAAAAAATACCAGAGAAATTATTCACTAAATTAAAATAATTTAGCACATTAATGTCACAGGCTAAAATATCATGTGGACATTAATTAAAATATGTCACCGAAAAATAAGATGAAAATCTTGTAAATATAGCATGTAATATGAAGTGTACTATACAGAATACATGATGTGCACAATTTGTTCATTTGTATCTATATATTTATATTTATATTTATTTCATTGTTTATTTATTTAATTTTTTTATTTCTATGCTGCTTTTTCTAGTATCTTTACAGAATTTAATATTTTATTGTTAGCTTATAAACAAAGAAAAAAAGGTTAGAGAGCCTTGTCATTCTAGCCTCATATGAGTACACAGTGGAATGAAATCACATTCTCTAAAGCCCTGGTACAATATATTATAAAACAAAACAACAGAGTGGTACAACATAATCAAAGGACAACATGTAGCGCAAATGAGAAAAGTAGCAGTGCAAATAGACAACAAGCTACAAGACAATAAATACATGCTGTGCAAGTAAACCCTGTACAATAAGTACAACACAGTGTGTGTGTGTACGTGTGTGTGTGTATATATATATATATATGTGTGTGTGTGTGTGTGTGTGTTTGTGTGTGTGTATGTATGTATGTGTCTGTGTATATATACATATAAGAAAATGTTATATACACTGACCAGGCTTAACATTATGACCAGTGAGTGAATAACACTGATTCATGGCACCTGCGGGTGGGATATATAGGGCCGCAAGTGAATATTTTGTATTAAAGTTGATGTTTTAGAAGCAGGAAAAATGGGCAAGCATAAGGATTGTAAGCAATGCCTGTTGAGAAAAAGCGCTATAGAAATAAACTTGACTTGACTTAATGGCTAGACGACTGGGCCAGAGCATCTCCAAAACTGCAGCTTTTGTGGGATGTTTCTGGTCTGCAGTGGTCAGTATCTATCAAAACCTGGTTTACAGAAGGAACAGTGGTAAACCAGCATCAGGGTAATGTGCGACCAAGGAATCGGTGCATGTTGAAGGCGAAGGCTGGCCCGTGTGGTCTGATCCAACAGACGAGTTACTGTAGCTCACATTGCTAAAGACATTAATGCTGTTAATGCTTGATGGGTAAGAACTGTTTTGGCAGCAAAAGTGGGACCAACACAAGATGGTCATAAAGTTATGCCTGATTGCTGTATGTATCAGGTCATGTATCAATGTTGCTTGCATAGTAAATAAATAAAAATAATTGGGAGTATTAAATATCATGCTTTCTTTTGTTCATAAAATTGTCCATAGAATTTCACTTGCTTTACCACATACTGTGTAAAGCTGCTTTGGGACAATATCCATTATAGACATAAAAATGTATTAAATTTAATAAAATTCAGTTGTGTAGTCTTAAATTTTATTTTATTTTTTAATACAAAAAGTAAGATATACCAAGATATTTATCCATCATCCAATGCCATCAAGAAGGCGTCTGATTAGCCCCAAATATATTCTGCAGCAGCACAACAACCCCAAACTTAAAACCAATGTCATTAAGAACTATCTTCAGCAGAGTGAAAACCATGTAAGGCCTGGAGGTAATAGTTTCACCCCTACAAAACCCTGATCTCTACTTCGTCGAATCTGTCTGTGGGTACATGAAGAGACAGAAGGATTTGACACAGCCTACATCCACAAAATATCTGTGGTTAGTTCTGCAAGATTTTTTGGAACCACCTACATGTTGTGTTTTCAAAATTTCAACAAAAAAAAAACGTACACCTAAATAAATGTTTGCTGTTTTGCCGGCAAAGGGTGGTCCTACCAAGTATTGATTTGATTAAGATTTCTCTTCTGTTGGTTTATTTTTGTGAAGTAAAAAAAAACATCTGCATAAACCTTTTTCATATGTATGTAACATCTACATTCCATTCACAGCATTTGGTAGACGCCCTTATCCGGAGAGACTTACAACTGAGCAGAGGAGGTTTTAAGGGCTTTGCTCAGATTTGATCCTGTGACCTTCTGAGCTAAAGTCCAATGCCTTAAACACTGAGCTACCTCCTCTTCCTACATAATGAAATCCTTGTGCTACAGATATATGCTCCTACTCATTCCACAACATGAGACATGACTTCTTATGTCCTACAAAAAAGTTAAAACAGTGAACAGAAAGACGACTAGAATAAAATAAATTTAAATTTAAAAAAGAAAAATGTAAACAGGTGGCATAGTGAGAGATATTGCACACACAGTACATACACTACAATGACAGTCAGAGTCTGATATCAGTCTATCAACCAGTGTTGTCAATTGATGATAAAGCATCATTTGGTGCATGGACGATAGAGTGGTTTGTGTTTGTGGTGGTGATACTGGTTTCAGTTGAGTTAGGTGTATAACGTTTAAGATGCTGTATTTGGATTTACTCATTGCATTGTATGTACTAAGGGACACTGCGGAATTTAGTTTACACTTAAACTGATCCCTAGTAAGATTAATTTATATTTAGCTTTTCATATATTTTTTTTAACTAAAGTATCCGAAATGCATGATTAAGGGATGTAACCGGACACTGATTTGAGTGAATTGTTCTACTGTCCACCACAAGATGTCAGGCATGTGTTGTGTTCATTCGTTTGTATTTACACCATCATAAAGGACAGGCAGGCTTATACTCCAAACTGAACCAATGAGGATCATTCAGTTTGAGAAAATCCTTAGTAACAACAAGAAAAGATTGTTTAATCCAAACAAACGGAAAGGTACACAGTTTAAAACCTGTGCCGGTTTTAGTTTGTTTTGGTATACACTATGTGCACAAAAGTATTGGGACACCTAGCTTTTTCAGCCACGTGGTTCTTCGCAAACTGTTACCACAGGTTTGGGGGCAAACAATTGTATAGAATGTCTCCTGATGTGGTAGGATTAAATATTCCCTTTACTTGATCTAGGAGACCAAGCCTGTTCCAGCATGACAAAGCCCCTGTGCAACAAAGCCAACTCCATGAAGATGTGGTTTACATGGGTTAGAGTGGAAGATCTTGAGTGTTCCTTTATAGCGCTGACCTTAAACCCTATTGAACTTTTCCAATGCCTTTGTGACTGAATGAACACAAATCTCCACAAGCACACAACGAAATCTAGTGGAACATTTTTTCATTAGTTCAGTGTAACATGAGTATATCAATCTCACCTGGAAACTGTAGATTTGTAGCTAATAACTACTGCAGTAATCAAAAACAGTATCTTGTGCTCATCCGAAAACACTTATTATAACACCATATATTCATTCAGAACATCCTCCACACTCTGAAAGAATCTGTGTCTTACCTCCTTTACTCTTCTACCCCTGTATATTGTAATGATTCTTACACTCTGTAATGTTTCTTATTAGAGTGGAATTCACTTATGAACCAGCTTCCACTTCTCATGTTTTCCAACAGATTTTAATCACTGTCGTCTCTGGTTTGCTCCTTCTGGATCCTGACTTCTGTAAAACTGCTTTGTGACTATATCTATTGTTAAAACTGCTATATAAAGACACTTTGGATCAAATTCAATATTTGTTCATATATATATATATATATATATATAGTATCAGCATCTCCTAAATATAACCAGATGCTCTGTGGGGAAGATTTTTGTCACTGTGACCATATGTTCGTTATTGTTCTTGTTGATAAAAGTATCAATGATGGTGCAATTATAAAACACCAACTTTGAATTTAAGTGGTAAACTAATGTCTATGTCCTTTCCAAATGGCTGTACAGAGGGACTTTTCTAAGTTCAGACAGTTCAGTTTGGGAAAAAAACGCTTATGGCTGGAAAATTCCGGTGTCCCAAAACTTTTGTCCACATAGTGTATAATTTCTAATTGTAAACATTTTCACAGTGGTCTATAAACTACAGTAATTCATTTTTTGACCTGTAGTTTCCACTGGACAGACAGCAGAGTAGTCTTGAAGTCTAATTCAAACTTGCACAAGAAAAAATCTGTCACCTTTTTCACACTTTCACACTCAGAAAGTGAGTTCACATGAACATGACATGTTTATTTTTACTCCACATTCATAGAAGGTTCTTGAATTTTGAATCATGGGTTATGACAAATTTGGATTAAGTGACATTCCAGATGGCGGACTTTTCCAAAAAAAAAAATCGAATTACTCACTTTCAGAGCTGCGAATGGCGGAGCTTAAGAAGGAGCTAGCACCTCGTTGTGAGGTCTAATGTTGGAATAATCCTTCTTTGACTTCACGCTGCTGCTATTTGCACATCAAAAGCTACGTTTGCTGGCATGTATTTTGCATTTGTCCGAAGAATTCTCATCTCGACGTGTTCTTCGAATGTTTTATTCAGGAAAAAGTGGACATGTGGTGATGTGAGATGGATTAAGTCTGCTTGCACAAGATGGCCACTGGCTACTTGAGCATTAGCTGGGGATTTTATTTCAGTCTAACTGCTATGAGAATCAGAAACAGTAGACATTTACATATCACAAATTTAAAGGTTGTTGCAGGTTTTAAGGTTTAACCAATGTTTGACCAATAATAATTGAAGTTGAAAAGTAAACTGCTTGGCCAAAATAATGTCACCCCATGGATTTAACTATGCCCATACACCTGCTGTGATAATATGCAGGTGGAAAGTCTGTGAAACCACAACTATTAATCCCTGACCAGGTCGATTATGAAATATTCCACAGTGCATTTTGAGACTAATAATAAGGAAGGTAAGCCTGAAGTCAGTAGTCACTTGAAAAGAGTTGCAGGATGACCTGAAAGCAGCAAGAACAACACTTACACACAGAATATTTGTCTATGAACCACACAGCATTAATTCTTCTCTGTTTAAAAATGAAGCGATGTATTAAGACATATTAAAGGAAAATGTAACAACCCATGATAAAGTATCTCACTGTGGGACTACTGCTTGGTGTGTGTTTGTGCAGTGTTTTGTGTGCAGGTCTAAATCCTGTCCGTTTCAGGTCTGCCCTCATCCTGGCCCCGCCACGAACACATCACTCATAGACAACCATATTCAAAGAGGAAGAAGAGAAGAAAGGAAGAAGGTGGAGGAAGTAGTTGTTTATTTATTAGGAGATTGTTCACATGTGATTACAATAGAATTACTTGGTCTGGGTTTTGACCAAGATTTTTCTTCTCCTTTGAATTTGCTACTGTGCTTTTTCCTATCAATGTATATGGATTGCTCATTAAACAATGTCAAGTGTAAATCTGTTTTGCAACTGAAACTGCTGTCATGGTTCTAAAAAATTTATCAGAAGGGAGAATTATTTTCATTTTGTGAAAAGAACATTATTAGAACATTATAGGTATTTAAAACATTTTAATTCAATGTTAGCTCATTTCCATGTCACCAACAGATGTCAAACATGTAATTTCCAGAATAACCAACAATTTCTTTGTTCGTTTTTCAACAAGTCTTTCTAAGAGTGTTGTTGTGCAGAGATGTGTCAAAATCCAAGTAAACCTGATAGGGCTACTATTATTAATTTTGCTTCCAGTCACTGGCAGCCATGATTTCAGCATGTAACAATATTGTGAAAACCCTGATCTTGTTACTTTCCTTAATCTAATTTGCTACCTCCAGTGAAATAATCTTCTACTTTGCATAAAATTCCATTCATTTGTTTGTTTCGTTCTCATTATTCTCTCTTAATGTTTAATGCAGGATTTCCTCCAGTCTACATAGTAAATAAATACAAAAATTAAATGTAGAATTTTTTTGTATGCTTTTCTGGCCTGGAAATATGCTCCGCCCACATCTAGAACAGTGATATTAAATTAAATAGCTGCGTCTCTTTTCTAGATGGTCTCAATCCACAATCCAGGTGGTTACATTTACAACGTTTGAAAGGCAACCTTATCCAAAGTGACTTGCAAAATTCTTGAACAATAAATGCACTCTTATACTGGATAATGCAGAAGTGGTAGAGAATTGGAGGGAACATGGAGCAGTGTGAGGTGATATATGCGCTGTGAGGTAGAGGGGTGCTGGTCTGTTTTTTACTTTGTAGACCAGAATCAGGGTTTCGAATCTGATGCAAGCAGCTACAGGAAGCCATTGGAGGAAATGTAACAAGAGGGTGTTGTGGGAGAACTTGAATGCCCCTCAAATTCAGACCTGACACGATCGATCTGAATAGTTCGGTGTAGAAATGACAAGAGAATCAAGCCTTTAAGGATAGAAATGGATAGACTCTTCTACTATTGTAAAAAGAGGAAATAAAAATGAAATGCATGTTAGATTATCTGACTAATCAAGGAAATAGTTCTCCTACTGTGTTTTTTTCTGCATTTTGTCTAATTTAATTAAAGTGTGAAAACACACTGTAAAACCAAACCAATAGAGACTTATACAGTTAAAAGCACCGTAAAAGACAAAGCTTTTAGTCAAAGGATTGAAAGAATTGCAGTTGGAGGAAATACGAACTGCCCCTTTAAAATTATATGAAAAAAAAAATATATCCCATTAGGTGCAAATAAATAAAGATAAGAGCTACGAGTTTAGAACAACAAAGTGACAGTGCCTGCATTTGTTCAGGCTTGTGAACGTGTTTTCTTACAGCTAGAGCTCATGATTCAAGAAGCATTTGTTAATAGCCTTTAGTGAAATGTTTTACGTCTCTAATTCCTTTGTTTACTTCATAATTGTTCGATTCGGAGAGTCCTGATGGAGCAGGACAGTTGTTCTCAGCTCTGGGGGGGCGTGGGGAATGAGCCGTCTGTAAGTGCAAACGCGTTCACGCCATAAAGGTGATTTAAACAAAATGAGTGTGTTCTGTAGCTCGTGGTCTTTTCTCTCTGATTAAGACACTTGGGAAAGGAAACTAGCTTTGTTAATGAACGTTTAACCAACGCAGTAAAAAAACTCCAGGGCTGCTGCTGATGTCTTCAGCGCAGCATATGGCTGCTGCAGCGCACTGTGGCATGCTGAGAGCCATGGCCGTTGGCTCAGAACGCATTGTGAGACGCATCCCTCGTTCTTGCATGAGAGTTATTTAAAAAGCTTTTAGCAGAGCGGCAGTTACAAAGGCCGTTTCACTTTTGAGAGAGGAAAAGAAAGGACAGCACTTAGCCTGCTGAGTTCATTCCAGGTTCCATCGGTCCGTGTCCTATCTCTGCCCTGCTTCCTTTTGTGAAACCCTTCTATCATTCTGTTGCATATGAAAAGTTTTACGGATATTCAAGCAGTTTTCTGATTTGTCTTTGTGCTCTGGCTAAAATGGTGTTCACACCTTTGATCATGATCTTTTTTGCTAGTCTCACTCGTTTCTGCTCTCTCTCTCTCTCTATTCCTCTCTCTTCCTCATTTTTATCACTGGCTGTGCTGAATGATGGGATGTCGTGTGTAGGTGCTGTTTGTTTATGACGGCTGCATGCTCATCAACACCTCTTAATGCAGAGAAGGTCACTATGGCAAACACATAACACTCAATCACACACGCATAGAAGGCACGCTGATAAGCATATTAAAGCGTCCGGTAGCGACCTTGACTATGTGGTTATGCATTTCCCACTCGCACGGCTTCGCCTATCGATTCTCCCAACTGTATTAGCCAGTCCTCACTGAGTGTAAGGCATCGGCGGACAGGGAGTAAATACACAGACAATAATGGAAATGTTCGAAACATGGAGGCAGGGATAAATAGACAATCAGCAGGATTAATTAAGCGTGGCCAAATAGTGCTGAACATCCCATTTATTCATCTGACAGATGCTTTTATTTGAGTGGCTTGCAAATGAGGCTGAATCCAATCCAAGTATAAAAGTGAACAAGGCCGAATTTGACCAACTGGGGTCACGGTACATGGAGAACTTTCACTGCAGACTAAAAGTAAGAACATGCCGTAAACTCAGCTGTTGACATGGTGCTTTGTCTTGGACAGGCTCATGGTGGATCCAAAGTATGTTTCATGAACTTTAGCGTTTTGTGGCAATATAACCAAGATTTGATGCTTTTCCACAAACCATATGGACACAAGGTTGTGGACATGTGACCATGTGTTTTTTTGACCATCGCATTTCACATTTAATCCCTATTTTCTGTCATAAGATCTACACAGTTCTGGGAAGATGTTCTACTAGATTCTGGAGTGTGCCTGTGGAGATTGTTGGTCATTAAGCCACAAGGCCTGGGGTGCAGTCAGCGTTCCAATTCATACCAAAGGTGTTCATAAGGGTTGAGGTCAGAGCTCGATAGCAGACCACTACATCCATGTAAAGCACATCTTCATAAAGCTGTGCACAGGGGCATTGTCATGCAGGAACATGTTTGGTTCATTATCCAAGTGAAGGGAGAATGTAATGCAACAGGTTTCCCAATACTTTTTATTTTATATATATATAAATAATTACTGCATTTTGTGATATAGTCACAAAATTGTATCTATTTATTCGTGTTCATAGACACAAATAAGACATAGTCACACTTGTTTTGTCACTGGGGAAGACTTTATATGTAATGTATTTCAAAAGGAAGTATTTTTTCATTTTTGCCTTACTCTCTGATAAAAATGGAAAAAAATGATTACTTTACCATTGCTGTCTGCATTACCCATGATCTTCTGCTTCTGTTGCTAAGGAGGCGGGGCCAGATCAATGCATGAACAATAAGATACAAATAATTATTCTAACCCAAAGTTCGCTTCTTTGGATAAAACACCATTTTCAAACAGCCATAGGATATTTCATCATAAATCATAAAAAATAAAGAGGATTCTAGAGGACGATCTTCATCATAATTAAAATATAAACATCTTTTTAGTGCTTAATTCAATAAACCTTCACAGAACCCCTGAGAATCTATTTTCTTCTTTTCTTATAAGTGTGCACTGTATTAAATGCTTATGAACACTCCAGGTTTAAACAAAAAGTCTTAAAGATTAGCTAATCAACAACTAACTTTTATATTTGACCTACAAGGAGCCAAAAAACTTTGCCGCGAAAATACTAAATCCAGTTAATTAGCGTTTATTTTTTCTTGATGGGTTTTCCTTCTCCAGCCTTTTTCTTTTGCTATTTTAGAGCTGCAGGTCATCATGGTGCCCCCTTGGCACATCTTTAATGCCTGTGCCTTTCAACTTGTATTCTTTGTTCTTTTCAGACTGCAAAAAATGAAGCCCCTGACTGCCAGAACCATAGACTCACTGCATGTTTTTCTCAGAAAAAGAGACAAAAAAGCTGCAACCTTTAGTGAGACTGCTTAGACCACTAAGCTGCGCTAATGTGAGTTATGAACCTTGTTTAAAGCTTTCTGGAAGTATGAAAAAAAAAAGTTTGATTGATGGATATTATGCTTTTCTACCTGACCCACAGAGAACAACAAAAAATTCTACTAGTGTTCAACCATTATGTTGCAATCCTTTCAAACATAAAATTTTGACATTTTCTACTATATATGTAGTTCCGAAACTACTTTTCCTTATCCTATCAAGTTTTAGCAGTAAAAAGACCAACTATTTAATGAAAGACTTATTTCTAAGGACCCTCAGGCCTGGACATTGACATTTTTATTAGTATTTGATTATAAATATACACTATATAGATAATGTTTGTAGACACCTGACCATAAGATTTGTATGTGCTTTTTAAACATTCCTTTCCACATTTAGTCCACATTTGCTGTTATTACATTCACTTTGTGTGAGATTCATTCAGCCACAACCATGTTAGTAAAGTCAGGTACTGATGTAATGAGGTCTTGGGTGCAGTCAGTGTTCTGGTTCAATCCAAAGGTGTTCAGTAGGGTTGAGGTCAGAGCTTTACAGCAGGAAACTCAAGATCTTCTAGTGTAATCCATGTACACCATATCTTCATAAAACTGGCTTTGTGCACATGGGCATTGTCATGCATTAACAGGTTTGGGTGTTCAAGTTTAACACAACTACATCCAGAGACATTCTATACAATTTTGTTCCTTCAAATTATTGCTAACAGTTTGGGGAATAACCACCTATGTCTGGAAAAGTCAGGTGTATTAAAACTTTTTATTTTTTATTTTTTACCAAAGCCATTCAATCTCCACAAGCACACTCCAAAATATAGTGGAACTTCTTCCCAGAACAGCAAAATGTGAACTAAAATTGGAATGAAATGTTTAGAAAGCACATACCAACCTTATGGTCAAATGTCTACAAACCATTGTGTATACAGTATAATATATAATGTTTGTATTGTGTTTATGTGATACATTTGGTGCCTTCTTAATGTTGTATTTTCTAAAGAGGTCACATCATCGTGTATTGATCTCCTATGAGTCGTGATATGTGGGAGGTGGTAGCTTAGTGATTAAGGCATTGGCTCCAAAGATCTGGGAGTTCAAATCCCAGACTCACTAAGCTGTGACTCTTGGGCCCCTAAACAAGGTGAGAAAAGTGTAGTGTGATCACAGTTTTAGTTAGTGTCTATTCCTTGTCTCCTGTCTGCTATTAATTTCTGACCTTTCTCATCTCTTTATTTACATCAGTCACATTCCTGTGAGGAGTCAGCTGCACGGTGACAGGAGCTCTGTTGCCGTAGGGTTGGCACATTTGCACATCTGTGAGCCCTAAACTATAAACCCACACACACACACACACACACACACACACACACACACACACACAAACACACAACCTCATCTTGAGACAAGCAGGATCTTCATTTCCACTGGAAGGCTCGCCACAGGCTCCTGCAATCTGTCCACTCTTTAAAATCTTTCATCTTCAGCTGTCACCCACAGTTAACTTTTCAGACTTTGAATGTGAGCGACAGTCAGAACGACTTTGCTGTAACTCCTCGCTTTGACACTCGCTTGTTTGATAACAGTAAAGGTGAAATAGATTAATCGCCGATGCAAAAAAGCAGCCTGCGTTCCTGTGTTCCTGTTTTCCGTCTCATTATTAGTTTTTTTTTTCTTGAGCCGCTAACGTGATGTCTGCAGGGGAGAGAAAACAGGATGGCAATTTAACTGCCTGTGCTGGGAAACAATAAGCTTTTTTTCCCTCGTGCTCATAGCTACTCGGTTATACCATAAAAAAACTAAGTGCTAAGCTAGAGTAGCTGCGGGCCTTCCTCCAGCTGTACGCACGAGAGAAATCGTTTCTCCCGTGCATCTTCGTAATAGACCTGTGATTTCTGCGCCGCATCCAGATTATGATGCACACTGATTGAAAATAGACTCATTAACATTATGCACTATTCTGATTTAGAACACAAGCGCATGCTGGAGGCTGTAACTGTCATGCAGGTGCGGGTGTGTGTGTGTGTGTGTGTGTGTGTGTGTGTGTTTGTGTGTGTTTGTCATTGGCATGAGGATATACTAAAATAATGCAACATGATTCAATTATGACCAAATCCGAGACTTTGACAGAGTACACGTGAACACAATCAGAGCCGTGATTAATGAAGTCATAGCTCAATGGAAGCCTTTGAAATATGAAATCAATACTGTCACAAGAAAATAATTAACAATGGAGTGCTGTAATGTGCCATTACCGCTGTTACCTGTGCGAGGTTGGTTCTTTCCTAATAGTAGCATACCCCAGAGTGTTTTATTCATATCTTATACTACAGCAACTTGCTGAAAATTGAAAAAAAAAAAAAAATTCAATACGTTTATACTGTGTTTTTATACAGTCTTTCTCAAAATGTTACCACAAATTTGGAGGCACACAATGTCCTTAGAATATCTTTTGAAGTGATACCATGAAACTTTCCTTTCACTTGAACTTGGAGACTGAAACCTGTTCCAGCAATGCCCCTGTGCACAAAGCCAGCTCCATAAAGATATGCTTGACATGGGTTGGAGTGGAAGATCTCAAATGGCCTGCTAGAGCTTTGAGCTAGAGCTTTGACCTCAACCCTAGTGAACACCTTTGGGATTAATTGGAACACTGACTGCACCCTAACCTCCTCACCTCAGCTGCATCAGTACTGGACTTTAATTCTTTGTCTGAAATGAACACAAATCTCCACACGAACACTCCAGAATCTAGTGGAACATCTCCCCAAAAGAGTGGAGTTTATTAAAATAATAATTAATGTTCAAAAACATGCATATGAATCTTGTGTTCAGGTGTCAACAGAGTTTTGTTTATATAGTGTAGCAAAGTAAAAAGTAAGATATTACACACTAAAATTGTAGTAACATAATAGTAAAAAAGAATTGCCCACTTGTTACTTGTGTATACTGTATATTATGCTGTATTTACTAGTGTTTGCTTTAGATACATTAATATACAAATACGGTATACTCGTTAATTCTATTCTACAGTTTGCACTTAAGAGGAAGTAAGTATACATCACTCATTACAGTGGCTAGACTACCACTCAAGAAATGATGAGCATAAAAGCCTCCATGTTTTGTTTATTTTTTTACCCCCAGGAGGGTGAAAACCTCTGAGGTCTAAAATGCTTGCTAACACTGTTCCACCTCTCTCATGCTTTCTATCAACCAACTCTATAGAGTGCCAGAACCCGGAAACTACAAACTCCTTAGCTTAATGCTTGAGTGTTACTAGTTGTTGCTATGGAAATGATAATGATAATAGTCGGAGCTCCTGTCATGGAAAATTACTACGGTACATATAAATAAAGATATATACATCGACAAAGAGTGCAGTGTCATTATTTAATAAATTAGTAAACACCAAAAAATTTGCTAATAAGAAAACAATCAGCCTTTTTTTTCCCTATTACGGTATACCTAGTTCTTTATTCTACAATGAAAGTAACTGTTTAATAGAGAACACACAATGTAAACACAATTAAGTTAGCCAGGAAAGATCTCACCAACCTGGTTTTAAGTAATCAAACGCACCACACTGTGTGAAATTAGGTCTGTGTGTGTATGTGTACATGAACTAATGTATAGACAGTAACCTGAGAGTGTGCGTTGGTGTTTGTAGGTGTGTGTGTGTGTGTGTGTGTGTGTGTGTGGGTTGCTAACCTTGTTGTGAGCATTAGCAATCAGCTGAACAGACACTGCTAATTCAGCCTGCTGATAAAACGTGTCGATGGCTCTTTGTATCACTGTCATTGCCGAGGCCAAGTTTGGCGTTGGTGCGTGTGTGATCTCGGCCACGTCAGTCAATATTGGTACTAACCACTTTTTTCAAAGGGCCTTTGTTTGTTTTACCTCAACCCCCACCCCAGCACACACACACATACAAACACACACACTGTTTCTCTTTCTCTCTCTCTCTCTTTCTCTCTCTCCCTCTCTCACTCTCTCTCTCTCTCTCGCTATCTCTCTGTCACCGTTTGTAGTTTCTCGGCTCCCAGTGCTATTTTATGTTTTTTACTTTCATTTCGAAAAACCATTTAGTTGCAGGTACAACACTACCATTAACGAGCAATGGAGCTGCGTACGGATCTGATGTTCTCTCCTAAGTAAATGTGCGTGTTAGTGTGAGCGAGAAAGAGTGTGTGAGTGTGTGTTTGGCTCTTGGGCAAAAGCAAGCAGTCACAGAGACAGTAAACTAAACACATCTGCCAACTTCCCCTTTCAGCCGCAGGTTATCAGAGCCGCACTGAGCAACCGATTAAAGAAAAAAATAAAAAATAAAACAAATACCACTGATTTTAGCCGCAATGCCGTTCATTTCAGAAAGCAGAGCAGAAAATTTGTACATGGAACATAACAATCAAAATGAAATAGTGTCTCTTTTGCATGTGTTCGGTTTAGCTTTGATTGTTGTGGAATATTTGCTTTGCTTTTTTTACACAATATACTGTATATGATACATGACAATAGTCACAATAGCTTTATTAACGATAAAGATTTGGGTTTTAGGTTTCCTGACACCCAGTTTCCGCTACATCGTGCTTCATAATTAGTTCAAATGAATCCTATCACAATACATTTACATTTATGGTATTTGGCAGAATCCAGAGTGACTTTTATTCATAAAACGAATGGCCATATGTCCACACTACATTTTCGTTTGAAAGCACATATTTTTCCCTTAGTTTGGACAAATGGCCAAAACAGAGACGGCGTTTTTAGTCATCAAAAATGTTGCTTTTTGAAAACTCTCTTAAAAGTGGACACATTTCATGTCACAGTATGGACTGTAAAAACATTTTAGTCATGTGATGGTTCCTTTTCTCAGCATGATGTTTCAAAGAGCTGGAAAAATATATAATCGGCAGGCGGAAATGACACAGGTCAAATTTTCTTGAATTTTGCTCATGTGCAGTATCATGTGCAGCATTTTTTATATGTTTCAGTGTGTATGAGCAGATTTTGGAAACGACTGAAATGAAAATGTGGACCTGGAATATTTTTAGCCAAAAATGCTGTTTTTAAATCACTAGGACCAGCAGCTATGGGGTTAAGGACGTTGCTCAGGGGCCAAGGAGTGGCAGCTTGGTGTGTCTGGGATTTGAACTCTCAACCATCAGAGCTAAAGTCCAAAGATTTAAACACTAAGCTACCACCATCTCTTACAGGATGGTCAGTGGTAGATATTTTAACCATTAACCATTAACCTTTAAAATCCAGTTCCAGGAAAATATTTTATATTTCAGTTTAAATTCAGTGTTATTTGTATAGTGCTTTTAACATTGGACACCAAGCCAAAGCAGGGTTACAGGGATACAATATGAAATTATATGTTAAAATATAATTATAGCTCCAATGGGCCTAATATTTAGCTTTCCTTAAATTTCTTTTCCGGGTAATTTATATCAATTCTGTTATATATAATTATATATATATATATATAATTAAAACTGTGTGCAATTTATTACTCAAAATACACTGCATATGCTTTTACTTACTAGAACATGTTTTGTCTAATATTTGAAGCTATCAAGAATTTATGGTGTCTAAAATATGCTTCTGTTTTTATTTTTTCATTTTAATTTAGATTTAAAAAATATTTTTTCACTGAAATCATTTAACAGGAACCAGGAATCAGGAACCAGTCTATGAGAAACTAAATGTGAGCAGTGAGTGTTGAACTGAACTAATATATACTATATGAACAAACGTATTAGGAATCTGACGTTTCCAACCATACGTAGTTATTCTTCAAATTTGGAGACACACAATTGTAACTAGGAGACCCAAAGCTGTTCCAGCATGATAATGCCTCTGTGGATAAAGCCAGCTACATGAAGATGAGATTTACATGGATTGGAGTGGAAAATCTTGAGTGGATTGCTATAGAGCTCTGACCTTAACCCTATTAAACACCTTTACAGTAGGTTGCATTGAAACTCCAGGCCTCTTCACCTCACAATTTTGATTGAATAAATCTCACACAAATCTCCAAAGCACAATCCAAAATCTAGTAGAACATTATCTCAGAAGAGTAGCGGTTATTATAAGAGCAAATGGGGTCAAAATGTATAGTGGGTCTTATGTCCAGGTGATTTGTGTATTGTGTATTTGTGTATATAAAAAAAGTTTATTAAATTACAGAAATTGATCATATTTTATGTTTAATATTGTGTTTTTGTTAAAAGAAAAATTATGAACATGTAATTCTTTCCATCCAGACACTTTGGGGATACATTATTTGATGATATAACAGTAAATTAATAACGGTATCACTCAGCTCTTGTCTGAAATATTTGCAATAAGATTTTCTTTTTATCTAAAAAAAAAAAAAAGATAAGAAGTGAAAATGGAAAAAGATCGAGTTTAACATAAAGTATCCCCAGTGTGCACCTGTGTGATAACATGGAGTGTCTGTGGGCTAAATGTGTGTTTAACGCAATGTGGGTCTGCATGCATGTTTAATATGAAGTGTGTGTGTTGCTCTGTGATGCCAGAATGTGTGTGTGCTTGTGTGTGTGTAACACAGAGGATTGGTGTAGTGTGAATTACAGTAATTGCCTTGTTTGTTTTTGTTTTGCTGGTTCTGTGGGCTGCTAAGCCACTGCTCCACTGCCTCTGATTGTTTGTCATTTGCCATTTCGAGTGGAACTAACAAGCATACAGCGCAAGTGGGATTGAGAAATTGTGTGTGTGTGTGTGTGTGTGTGTGAGTTTGTGATAACGGTGGAGAGAGAGAGTAAAAAAAAATCCCCCACTTTTGTTTCCCTTCCTGCCTCCGTCTTGTCACAAATCTTTCCACCTACGCGTATATTCATCTGTTACGACGTCCACGTCTCTATGGCACACGTTGAAAGCTAGATTATTGCATTGACGCAGATGTGTGTGTTTGTGTGTGTGTGTGTGTGTGTGTGTGTGTGTGTGTATATGTTTGTGTGCGCCTGTGTTAAAGCGTTTGTAGGACACCTGAGTCACTAGGAAGTACATTATCTCTAATGTCCACTTCTATGAAGTGACCTCATGAAGGGCCGCTTCGTTGAGCTCGGGGTGAGATAAGAGGCTGATACTGGAGTGGCACTGAAAAAGGTCATGGCCATCATAAAGCAATGATGGGGAGAGAAAAAGAGAGAGAGAGAGACAGGAAGTGATGAGAGAAAAGAGACAGAGTGAGGACAGAGTGAGAAAGACCTGAGACTCGTTATGAGAGATTAACACCCGCCGAAAAAACAACCTAGTGATTGACAGCGACAGAGAAATGTGAGGAAGAAAACAACAAAGCCAGTAATTGAGGGTGTTTTTTTTTTCCTAAATATTATAATACTGTTATTTGTTGTTTGTTAATATAATGACAGCGTCAATAAATTGACAGTCGACTCGGAGAGGCCATCAGGGCAAGCAGCATCTCTGCTCATCTCAGCTCATCATTAAGAGAATTTACAAGTAAGAGAGAATGTAATCCACGCACACAGCTGAGCGGTTTAGGGTTCAAGTTCCTGCTCGGGGATCTACAGCAGCTCTCTGGTGGCCTGTAATTAAACAATAAACTATAACAACAGACTTAAGAGTCTCAAATGATAAACTTTAATCTCCCAATGCACACAGAACTCCTTCACCTATATAGAAAGATGAATAGTAATCATGCTTGGAGAAATGAAGGGATTGTGAGATGAATGGATGAATCAGTTTGGTAAAGCTGTGTGCATGTATGTAAAGGTGAATTAATCTTAGGCAGGCTAATATAAAAGGGTGAATAGTGGGATGTTTGGATGGATTTGTGGGTGGATAGAGCTTGAGCCAATGTAGATAAATAGACAAATGTGTAGACGGATGGATGGGTGGGTGGATAGATGGATGAATATATGTTTTGGTAGATTAATAAATTGATTGATGAATGGATGAATGATGGATGGTTGGATGGATGAATGCACAAACAAACAGAGAGCTTGATAGGTATTTTTATAGATGGATGGATGATTATTTGGATGGATGGATTGCTGGAGAAATGGTAGAGAAGCAGACTGGTAAACATAGAAATAAGGCTGGAGGATAAATGGTAATCAGGCCAATAAAGAGATGAAAAGATGAAAAGATGCAGAGGCAGATTCATGGATGGATGAATAGTAATCAGGCCAATAGAAATGAATAGTGTATGGCTGTATAGGTGGATGGCAGGAAAGATGAACTGGCACAGCTCAGGTTTGTATAGATGGAGTGAATGAATGAGTGAATGAAAAAGTGGATGAATACTACATAGACACTAAGCAGGATGTTTAGGTGGATAGATAGATTGATGAATGGATGAGTTGGTGGGTGAATAAATAAGAGGTAGTCTGACTGGTAGTGATGGACAAACTATTGGCTGAATGGCTTGAGGGTAGGCGGGCTGGTTTAGATGAATAAATAGATGAACAGATGTGAGGAACAGATAAATGCATAGATAGTAAACAGGCTAACAGAGATGGGTGGATAGACAGAGAAATGGGTGGATGAATAGTGATCAAGCCAGTAAAGATAGGTGGATAGAAAGATGGTAGGGAAGCAGACTGGTAAACATGGACATGTGGATAGATGGATGAGTGATAAACTGTATATAGGTATAATAAATAGCAGCCAAGCTGTTTTGAATGAATGGATGGAATGAGTGAATAAGTACTAAGCAGACTGGATTAGGTCTTAACCCTCTTATATCCAGATCTTACACATTTCACCTGTGCAATGTTCATTTTGAATAATTACACCTTTAAAAGTGTAAGCGTGTTAACTACTACATCTTCACCTAATAATAAATGTGCAAATTTGTTATTACAGACTATTTCTGCTATTTCACATCATGATGCATAAGAATGTGATTTGAAGCAAGCATATGAAGATCTCTGGGTGTATAATTACAGAAATCATTTTATAAGTGACAGATTTCCATTAGAAACCTGTGCAGCAGTGTGTCTTGTGTGGTTTGTATATGAAGGAAATGAAGGATGTCTTAAGAGATAAATGGATGGGTTTGAAGTGGATTTGATGGTTTTGTATCTGAAAATGTCCAAGCCAGATGGGGAAGAAAAGCTCAATAGCACTTCAGCTGATTAGGTGAATGACACCTAGTGGCTAGTGTCAACCCCCCACCACACACACACACACACACACACACACACACACACAAACACACACACACACACACACCCACACACCCACACACCCACACAGACAAAGACACAGAGACACAGATGACCAGGCTCCTTGTGTCAATCAGCGTAATGTATGTATGTTGTTGTGTTAACATAATGGCTCCTGTTGTAAGTGCTGTAGCTCTTTGTTAAGACTTCGAACCCTACACCTCCACACAGAGAAGATTTAAAGCCTTGCCATCTCCGATTTTACCCAGTCAGCTGAACTTTGAGCTTTAATATTGCAGTGCGCATCCATCATCCATCCTTCCGGGCTCGTCTCCAAAGTGGAATTTCCTAAAGTGGACCTCTATGTAAACAAGTGGAAAACTAATATGATGTGAGCCAACATTATAATCTCCACCCTTATCCCGAACGCTTTAATAGCGGTCTGTCCACGTGATCCTGATAAAGCAGCCATGACTAGCTTTTTTTTTTACACTTGTTTTGTTTGCATCACATAACATGCTGTTGATCACATGGGTCACTCGTGTTACAAGACGTGATCTAAAGCCAGGAAATAACCAACTTAATTTTGCACACTTCACCAAAAGGTAGGAACATCCTTACAGCTGACCCACTCACTTCTCATGTCAGTTTTCATGGCCTCAGTTCACACACATGCACACATTTTGGTGTCCTGCAGCAATATCCCTTTCTCATAACATCGGAGCAGATTTAATAGAAATGTCTTCTTATTGCTTCTCTACGTCAAAACTGTCCGATAGTTTCAGATTAAAGGCTAAGAAAAATCTGAAAGAGAAAATTACAGGCTGTAAAAACAGACATTTATAAATAGCCCAAGACTTTGTACTAAAATTGTTCTGCATCAAATCTGTCACTTTTTTGGTTTTACGTTTTACACAAAAATTCATTAATATGAATAGAGTTTTCTTTCTCTTAAATCTCAGACTCTTATGTAGAGCGTTTAAGCCTCTGACAGGTGAATGCATTAGAAGCCTGGATCATTTTTATTTTCATGAACAATTTATGTTTCCTTCCGTCCCTTTGGCACTCTGAGTCACCCCAAGCTTCCTGTCTTTTATGACACTTCTTTAAATAGTCTCTGAAGAGTCATAAAATTGTATATAAAAAAAACTCACCACACATTAAGGAATAAATTTTGCTTATGTGTATCAAAATTATACCCTTTTCCACACTAATACAGTGTTTAACTCTAAACTCTAACTATGAATTTTACCAAGTCCGACCATTACAATAGTAAACAGGGTTAGCTTTTGTACAAAATTTATATTTAATCACATACAGTACAATTAGAAGTTGGAATTTTACAATCAGACAATTCTATAATCAGAGATTCTGAAAATTTGTTTTTTAGCATTTAAAAGTTTGTTTAATTTTTTATTATTTTGAATCATATTTAGCATTGGGAAGTAGTAGCTCAACAGTTAAGGCTCTGGGTTACTGCTCGGAAAGTTAAGCCTTCACTGCTGGGCCCTTGAGCAAGGCCCTCAACCATTCCAGAGGCACTGTATTATGTCTGACCCCAAGCTGTGCTAAAACATATAAATGACATATTTATGACATCTATTGGTTTGTACTGTTTTTATTAAATACATTTTGAATCATAAATAGAATTTAAATTAGAAACAGCATAGGTTAGTGTTCATAGTAAACATATATTAAATCTAATGTTGACAGAGCTACCATTCATATTAAATTTATATTAAACCGAATAAGATCTAATCATATCACTGATACTAATATGTCTGAAGTTTTGACAGGTTTAAGAGATTTGAGTTGAATTTTAATATGCAGTTTTATGCATGTAATATGAACATCAGAGCTGGAAGGTGTTAAGTTCCAGACAATCTGAAGTGCAGAATAGCTCCTGATTCTGTTCAGTGCCTGACAGTGTTTAGAGCAATACTGCATTCAGTGCTGGGCAGTGCAGGACTGTGTTGAAAGTGTTAAGCAGTGTTTTTTTCTGTGATCAGTTCCAAATAGTGTTCACTTTTAAACAGTTTTCAGTTCCAGAAATGGTTCAATGCTAGACTGTGTAAGGTCCAGACTGTTTTTAAGTTTTGGACAGTGGTGCCAGATTGTGCTCAGTGCCTGCCTGCATTCAGTCCTAGACAGTGTTCACTGCTTGAGAATAATCAGTGATAAAAAGTAATCATTGCTGGTCTAAGCTTCATTGTGATCAGTGTCAGACCACATTCAGCAGCACCTAACATTCATTTTCTTACTGAAACCCTGATCTACTTTGTATATTATATCTCAGTATATACTTTAGTGTTCCCTCATTGCATCATCCTCTCATCATCGGTCGTGTTGGTTCTGTCTGCTTTCTGACACAGGCTCCTAATTTCTAATCGTGTGGTGCATGATGGGAAACGTGCCCATCATTAAACTCTTCATTTGACTGTACTGTATGTTTCTCACAGTGAACACCTCAGACAGTTTCGTATTTCCGAGAATCAGCAGCAGACTACAGAGTACACGAGACAAGGCGGATGTGTTCTGCTTCTGTGGCTAATTTTTCTTCAAGTTAATTAGTGAATTGCACATCGGACAGTAGAAGAACTTAATAAATCGAAAAGGACTCCAGCTGTGTTGTAGCACAGTGTGATTTCCTTGCTCACACACACACACAAACACACACTGCTCATTAACTGATGAGTTATATCAAAAATTCCTACTCTAACACACCGGATTCGACTCATCAGTTAATAAGCAGAAGGATCCGGTCACACGTGGCACAAATCTGAAATCTGAACAAGTTAAAATAATGTCATTTGATTTCACATCATTAAAGTAAAACACATTTGTATACATTTGAAAACATGAGATCATGCTGGTTAGAAAGTGTTTTATAATGTAAAACCATACAAGAACAATTCCTGGCTTTTTGATGAAGACATTTTCTGTGCCACAAAAGAATAAAAGAAGTATTGAGTAAATACACTATTCATTGATTTTTGGAGATTTTGTTTTGGAAAATCATTCCCATTGTTTCTGCTAGTTCTTGCAGCTAAAACTATTAAGTCTATTATCTAGCAAAATGTGATTTACAAAACCAAACACACTTTTTTGTTGCAGTGAGTCCTGGAGTTCCCCTGCCCTGCAGATATGATTGTTTTCCCCGTCGTAACACACCCACGTTGATTCAAAACCGCATTTTAAATAGATGATAAGTATATCGGGCATTTCAGAGCAGTATTCAGAACCAGGGGAAAAAACCAAATCCAAGAAAAGAATTCTACACTGGTCAATACATTCTCAGAAAAAAAAACAAAAAACGAAAATATTACCTTTAAAGCTTCTATGTTGTGCTTGAATGTTTCTATCAAGACAAGAAACAAGCTGGGAAGACCAAACAAAAGCACATCGAAGGACACTTGAAGGATCTTTTTGTTGGAGTGAAAGTGACTCCAGCTGTGTTGTAGTTTGGTGCTGTAATTTCCCTACGCGCACACACACTCACATGCTGCCTGAATGACTTGAATCAAGTAACACAAAATGGTCTTAATGCCATAGAACAGTGGTGCACCTTTTCAACCATTCGACAAAGAAGTAAAAACACACTATTTTACATTAAGTCTTCATGATGGGAATTTATGCTTAATGGTTCACACACACACACACACACACACACACACACACACACACACACACACACACACACAAGGCATTTACTTTGGTAAATCAAGCTTCTAGTATGTAGACAAACATGACACATAAGAAGACACAATAAAGACATGATACAGATGCTCTGTACAGTTATGCAAGAGTTAATAATGGGCGATGAACAGGAGGTAGGGAGATATATAGTGTATAAATACAATGTATACATATCATGCATATATACAGTACAGGCTATTTACAGGGTATATACAGAGCATATACAGTGTATGTACAATGTATGTAAACAGTGTTTATCTAGGTATAGACAGTGTATATACAGTACATGTACAGGGTAAATATGTTGAATGTTCATAGTATATACAGGCATATGGTATGTACAGGGTAGATACAAGAGTATTTGCAGGGTGTGTGTGTGTGTGTATATACACACATGTATGTATATAAACATACATACATACATACATACATACATACATTATATATAATGTATGGGAATATAATAAGGATTTGCTTTAATGGACCTTGGCCATCACACAAAGCTCTGGGAGCGAGCATCACCAGAACTCCTTTAAGTCTCCTACAGTATGTGTCCGCTGTTTGCTCTTCTCTGCTCTGCTCTGGTCTGATGGTGTCCCCCTGCTGGGTTTGGGGCGTGTCCAGGCGCGTGGACGCGCGGTGGGGCCAATCAGGATGCAGCCGCCGCGCGTCAAAATTCCCCCTCTCGAGTTTGAGCGCTCGGTTATAGCGGACTGCTGGCGCGAGCGGGACCGGAAACGCTGCTGCTGCTGCTGCTGCTGCTGGACTTATGCGAGACTTCCCGGAGACCCTTTACTCCTGCTCAGCTGTGAAGACGCGCTCTTGTCAATGTGGATCAGAAGCTCCACTGCGCTCCTGAATCATCCCTGACATATTTAACGGCTTGGAATCAACCGATTATTATTATAGGGTTTTTATTTTTTTAGTGTCATTGTTTTATTATCAACTTCTGCAAGTATAAGAGACATTAAGACTCCAAGCGAAATCAGCGGATTTGGGGAAGTTTGGCATCATTTGGTGCGCGTGTCTGCGCGTGTAGTAGAAGTGCGCGCGCCTGCATGGACTGGCTGCGGGCGACCGTGTGTGAAGGAAAGCGCGCGTGCAATTAATAAAAGAAAAACATTATAATAAATATTAATAATAAGTCTTCGGCTTGTTAAGGTAGAGATAGGTCTGTGTGCGTCTACAGACGTGTCGCACGCTCGGGATATACCACCACCGCCACCACCACCACCAACAAGTGTGTCTGATCCGCCAAGGAAATGTTCCGACTGGGAATTCTCCTCAACCTGCTCTTCCTGAGAGGTAAGGACACGAGGCTCTCCGGCGTGTGTCCGTGCTACTAACTGTCTCGTGCGTGCGTGCATAATGCATTCTAAACCTTATCATCAAATTCTTCATCATAATCATCCTCATCATGCACTTTATATCCATAGTGCACAAAAGTTCACATCTTGTGATCCTCATCCGATCCAAGTTTCATATCCAAGTGTCTATTGCATCATTGCTGTTATTATTGATAATTACTGTTGTTATAAATGTTAATGGAAGTTGTGAGTACAGGGCAGCGCAGCATGCTTCCACAGTTATACCGAGCACAGGAACAGGTACTTTTCATTCTGCACGTTAGGAATTTGGAGCACAGCTGTACTGGAGGTGTATCCCATCTTCAGATCTTGAGCTGCCTCATCACTACCACCATCATCATCATCATCATTACTTTTCATTGCATGGTCACATCCAATATCGGCCATGCTACATGCCACCATACTTAATCAAAAGTCCATAACCATGTTCCATAAACACTGAAGATCTTCCTGTATGCCCATTTATTAATGTATGAATTGTTTTAGAGTTATATTATAAATCTAAATATCTGAAACGTAGGAGTTTCTGGAGTTATCGAAAACACAAAGACAACACATAAATGTGCACACGTGGATGCCACTAAATGCATACAGTTCATGAGTGTATTTAAATCTCTATTATATGCATTTATTGTATGCGTCCAATGAATATCTCTGTAACGTGAGAAATAGGGTGTCGTACAAGTGCAAACTACTGAAGATTCTTGAACATACGCACAGCAGTGGTCCTTTAGGTCTATGTAGTATATGCACCTTATAATTAGCTCCTGTTGTGTTTTTAAATATGAGTAGCTGCTGGGATTTTTTGTATAATTATTATTATTATTATTGATTGCCTCATATTTTTTTTGCATCAGTTATTGCTCCAGTCATTAGACATCTTTTGGCTGAGATGTTTGTCACTGCCTTGTTTAGGCTTGGTTATTTGTCTGATTTAATCCTGAGCAGGATGCAGACAGGAACGATTTACTGAGAGATGATCCATGTCTAAAAATATGATTCCCCCGACATATTACAGATATGACAGGAGACCTCTGTCACTGACAATATATCTTGAGTTTGTCTGTGAGGACACACACACACACACACACACACACACACACACACACACACACACACACACACACACCTATGTTTTACTAACCTTGCACATGTGAGGCCTTCGCATTTCACTGTAGTTATAGGGCTATAGCAGTAGAAAATATGCAGACACTGCACATTTAACAATAGCCCCTCCCTCAATTTTTTTTAATGTTATATTTTTTTTCATAAGAAATAAGAAAACATATTGTTGGACAAACAAAAGGTTTTCCACCCCCAAAACACCCACAAGGTCAAAGTTGTTCTTCTGCATGAAATGTGTCACATCAAGTTATAAACACACACTAGCATTCACACACACACACCCACCCACACACACACACACACACACACACACACACACACACACACACACACACACACACAAATTATTTGGATATATATGTATTTTGTTCAGATACATATAATGCATTTGTCTTCCTGGCATTTGTTAATATTTTTGCAGTATGAGACTTCATGGACACTTAAAAAAGATTCCCAGCAATTCACTTTCTGATTAAAGGTCCTTATGATGGGGCCAGAACACACACACACACACACGTCTCTTTTGACTATAAGTTGCACAGAGTGTAGCATAAAGCGTTATGTATTTTGAATCAGTTTTGTAAAGGTACACAATGTGCACAAAAGATAGCACAGATACCACAGTGGAGTAGGGTTTTTCTTCTGAGAGTGTGCGCTCAGGCATGAATGCAAACTAAAGCCACTTAAGATCGGATACGCATGATGAACTTCGTAAGGATCAGGAGCAGTTTGTTGCTGGAGTTGGTTTGGCACAGTGCGCAATCCTGCTTACCTGAGGTGCGTGCGTGCGTGCATGCGCGCGTTTGTGCGTGTGCGCGCGCATCCATCATCCGGAGTGGTGTTTTTCGTGTCGCAGCCCGCTGCAGCTGAGACACGCTGTAATGCGCGCGCTGAGCGACAGCGTTTATTTACGAGGCGCTTTATATAATTGGACGCGCGCGCGCATTTCGGGCCACTCCGCTCGGTGTTCGGGGAGGGGGGGTGGTGGTAATGAAGGGGGGACTCGAGCTTGAGTCACGTGACACGAACCGGACTCGTCTTCCGAGTCCTCATATTTCTTTTTCCTTCTGTAGGATCAGGGCAATGGTGTTTAGAATTGTTTTGTTTTGTTTACATAAATATACTACTAACAACAAAAACAACAACAACAACAATAATACAAATATTAACAATTATTATTATTATCATTATGAGAATACAATAAATAATAATAATAATCATAATAATAACTGCTACAGTATAGACCATTATAATAACTACAGTTAGATTTATAGCGGAATATTAATTATATTTAATACTAACAACAATCATAAACAAAGTTAAATATAGTAGTATTATAATATATTATATTATGTAGTTCTATCTATCTATCTATCTATCTATCTATCTATCTATCTATCTATCTATCTATCTATCTATCTATCTATGTATTTGTTAAACATTGTACTGGTTATAATAGCCTCCACTCTTCTTGGAAGACCTTACAGTATATTTTGGAGAGTGGCTGTGGAGATCTGCGTTAGTGTAAGCACTAGTGGGATCAGGCACTGATGTTGTTTGAAGAGGTCTGAGGTGCAGTCATTGTTTCAGTTTATTCCTAAAGTGTTCAGGACTGTTTAGGTTTGGGTAAGGGCTATACGAAGGACATTCTAAGGTCTTCCACCCCAACCTTGAGTTAGTTAGTTAGCTGGTTTATTGTCCACAAATTGGAAATTTGCCTCTGTATTTACAAGGACAAGGATGTCCTGTGGCTAGGACAACTTACTCAAGTCCTTAGCTCTGTGTTCTGTTATGTAGCACTATGTTGTTATATGTAGCACGAGGGTTCTGGAGGAACCTTATCTCATTTCACTGTGTACTGCGTCAGCTATATATGGTTGAAATGACAATAAAAGCTTCTTGACCTGACAATGCAGGACAAATAATAGCATCATATAGGACTAAAACCAGTATAAAAATCTTAAAACTTACATGCAAAAATGTTACACATATATGCTGTTCCAAATGTACATACTGTATACATGCATTACATATTCATACCATGTTTTCTTGGCCATCACTTGGGCTTGTACACAGAGACATGGCCATGACAATGATGGAACAGGTTTTCGATCTCTTAGTTCTAAGGAACAAAGATATTCTATACAGTTGCTTCCAACTTTTAACCACATATAGGTGTCCACATACATTTGGCCACACAGTGCGGCAACATATGCAATAAAAAGGTCCCTGTTAAAATAAAATATAAATAATATGGATTTCCCTTGCCTGTAATTACATGCAAATAGTTTGTGCTCATAATTCAGGCTGGCTTTCAAACTGCATCCCAATACCAGCCAACGATTTAATTTTATTATGACGATTTAATTATCCAAGTGTTTGTGCCATCGCTCTCAAACATGGCACTGCTTTCTTTTACACACATTTGACACAATGACAGTTTTTGGTGTCATATAAAAAAGAACATTAATATCTCTAGCAGTCTGTAACTAAATGATGACCGAACAGGACACTTCTGCCAGTTTTATAAAGGTTCAATCAAAACATGGACCGGGTTTTGAGAGCTTTGGTGTAAAAATATATTGCCCTCGGATCCTGAGAAGTGTCAGCTACCCCATCCTTCTCTCTCTCTCTCTCTCTCTCTCTCTCTCTCTACACACACACACACACACACACACACACACATTTACAAATGTGAATAACAATATGGACTACCACCTAATTTATCTCATACACATGTTTACATTGCACATTTTTATTGCACGATTAGGACACCTGGCTTTTCCAGCCATATTTCGTTCGTCCGCAAACTGTTACAACAAAGCTTTTATAGAGACTCTGACCTCAACCCTACTTCACACACACACACACACACACACACACACACACACACACACACACACACACACACACACACAATTTACAAATGTGAATAACAATATGGACTACCACTTAATTTATCTCTACACATGTTTACATTGCACATTATTATTGCACGATTAGGACACCTGGCTTTTCCAGCCATATTTCGTTCGTCCGCAAACTGTTACAACAAAGCTGTTATAGAGACTCTGAACTCAACCCTACTGAAAACCTTTGGTATAAATTGGAACACTGTCTGCACCCCAGGCCTCTTTACCTCACCTACATCAGTGCCTGAGTTTATTGACACCCTGTTGGATGAATGATTACAAATCTCCACAAACACACTCCAAAATTTTGTGAAACATCTTCCCAGAATAGTTATTAGAACAGCAAATGAGTAATATATGTGGAATGGGATGTTCAAAAAGTACATACCAAACTTGCTCAGGTGTCCACAAACCTTTGTCTGTATAGTGTATGCAATACACATGGCTGGGTTAAAGATTAAACATGTAATCAGGGTTTATATGAGTTGAAACATCCGGCCAATTTGTTCGAAGTTCATCTTGGTTTTAAAATCGAGCCTTTTATGTGTGGAAGTCTGCTTGTAATTAGTATATAAACAGAAAACCTGTAAATGTTATATGAGGAGAGTGATGCGGCCTCGTTCAGGGTGTTCAAACGTCAAAAAGTCTTGCAGATGTTATTTATTGAGGAAAGAGAAGGTGTGCGTTTTGTGTGTGTGTGTGTGTGTGAGTGAGAGTGAGAGAGTTTCGAGCTTGCTGGAACACAAATGAAACTTTGATGCTAAGATAAACAAAATTACCCATTTTGTTTAAAGTTAAGGCTGATACGACAAATATGTGTGTGTGTGTGTGTGTGTGTGTGTGTGTGTGTGTGTGTGTGTGTGTGTGTGTGTGTGTCAGGCATAGAGAATTCTGAGCTTGTGAGAAATTAAGAAAAAACTAAAAGGACCAAAATGATTTCACTTGGTTATTGAAGATAAGGTTAGAGATAACAAGACAAAAGTGTGTGTGCATCTCTCTCTCTCTCTCTCTCTCTCTCTCTCTCTCTCTCTCTCTCTCTCTGTGTGTGTGTGTGTGTGTGTGTGTGTGTGTGTGTGTGTGTGTTTGTCAATTTCAACTAAACCAAATTGGACCAAATGTGATAGTAAATATTAGTATAGTCCAAATCAGAATTGGACAATCACTTGGTCCTCACAAAATATGTTAGTTTGTTTATTAGTTTGGTTTAAATTAATAAAATAAAAAGACCCAAATTAATGTGTTCATATTACTGAGGTTAGGGTTAATGCTAGGTGTAGGCCTAGCATCCATTAGCTATCAATATTCCATAGCAAGGTCCCCACAAAGACAGAAAACCGAGCATGTGTGAGAGAGACCAGGTGTGTATGTAAGTGTGAGTGTGTGTTTTAGAGGGGGCATGAGGCCTCTATCTGAGATCTGACTCTAGGTGACAGATGTAAGCAGGTGTGGAGAATCAATCCTACAAAAGACTAAACAAACAGTTTCTCATGGTGTGTAGCGGCTGCTCAGGATCCAGAGAATCTGGCGGAGTGTCACATAATAAAAAAGAAGCAATTTTTCCCCTCACCTTCATTGCATCGTTTCAATAACATACAACTGTGGCCTGATGTTTGCTTCTTTAGTGCAGTAATGAAGCTTCAGAGACTAATGGGATGTAGTAGTAATGAAAGTTAATAGCTACAAGTTTAGCACTGCATGTTTAGGGATATTGATCGACATAGGAACAGCTCAGTATTCAAATTCTGTTAAGATCATGTAAAACTGTCTAACTGTCTAAATCATGATACCAAACTACACTATATAGGGAAATGTTTGTGGACAGCTGACCATAAGATTAGTATGGGTTTTCTGAACAACCCATTAAACATTAAGTCAATATTTGCTGTTATAATAACCTCCACTCTTCTGAGAAGATGTTCTACTAGATTTTAGAGTGTGCTTGTGGAGATTTGTGCTCATTCATCAAAAGGGTGTTAGTGAAGTCAGGTACTGATGTAGGTGAGGTGAGGAGGCCTGGGGTGAAGTCAGCATTCCAGTTCATCCCAAAGGTGTTTAGTGGGGTTAAGGTCAGCGCTCTATAGCATACAACTCAAGTAGGTCTGAAACGATTCCTTGAGTAACTGGAGTAATTCAAATAGAAAAAAAGCATTAAGGCGAAGAATTAGATTTTTATATTTCTATTTGTACATATGTATTTGCATTTTGATGTAATATGGCAATTAATAGCACTAAATTTTTACATCAGTTTTCACAGATATTCTTATATGCAATTTAAGCATTAAAAAAATTTACATTTTCTAAAAAAGAAAACAAATTGCTTGTTAATTTCAAGAGACCTGTCTAATTTTTATTTTAAATTTAGTATTGCTCTTTAATAAAGAAAAAGTACTTCTTATCTAATCACTCGAATAATCAATGTAATAATCTGTAGAATATTCGATGACTAAAATAGTCGAAAGCCACAGCCCTAAACTCAAGATCTTCCATGCCAAAGCGTGTAAGGCATATCTTCATGTAGCTGGCTTGTGCACAGGGGCATTGCAATACTGGAACAGGTTTGGGTCTTCCAGTTCAATTGCCCGTCTGATCCTATGATGAGTGTGCCTTCAAATTTATGGTAATAGTTTGCGAAAGAACCACATATGGCTGAAAATGTTAAGTGACTGAGTACTTTTAAAGATTGAACTGAAGCTATGGCTCTTTAGTTCATCATCACAGGCAAGATAATATTTTGAAATAACATCTACAAATCACTTGAGCAAGTCTGTTTGAGAAACTAAAAAAGCTGACTTGAGGCTTGTATAATGCTAAACTGCAGGCGAAGCTTATATCACATACATCACATCGTTGATGATCAATTACATTTGGACTGAAGTATAATTTGAAGCAGTTACAGGATTTATTCACCAGGCTTATGAAATAAACATAACACACTGCTTTATTGATATCCATCTTTATACTGGGTTTTATATTTTCAATAGACAAACACTTGAAACAGTGTGTAAAATTTACAGAACTGCAGTGTGTTGATACACTCCTGATTTTTACGTAGCTCAGTGCTTTGTGTGTCTTCGCTACCTTTTGTATTGAATATAAACCCTGCCTAATTGGCTGCTTGTGTCAAGCCAGAACTGTGGTGCCGCTCTGATGGATACATGCAGAAGGATGTTTCTAGAGAAAGGTAATGGCACCTTTATTTTTTAATCTACATGACCAATTCATTGTCACTGAATTATCTCAGCAGTGAAAAGTACAGCAGCCATTAATCAAGCGGCTGTGTGATTCAGACACTTTTATAATGTAACATCCATAATGCTCATTTCCCCCCCAGTATATATATATATATATATATATA
>MU551695.1:662813-699286 GCA_024362625.1 Silurus asotus | reverse complement strand
ATTCATTTCTTGATTCATCATGAAAAACTCAAATGAAAAAGGTATAAGCAAAAGCATAGTCCCAGAAATGATGATTCACATTTAAATCCTCACTTTGAATGTTCAATGTTCACTTTGAAATGGACAAACATACCGCAATTTCTTCAATAACCTGATTCTTTTATACTAATTAATATAATAAAAACATACAAACAAACAAATAATTGTAAAAGAAGATTATGCAGAAAAATTATGTGATAAATTATTAACTAGCATTTTTCTAAGTAAATAAATAAAGAAATAATTCAGATTAAATCATGGGTGTAAAAATCATGTGTAATTAATTATTACACATCTTTTTTAAATAGATATCTAAATAGATAGATAGATAGATAGATAGATAGATAGATAGATAGATAGATGAATGAACAAACAAAGAAATAAATGAAACATTATTAAAATGTGTAAATATTATGTGTAATACATTTTTAATTGGTATTTTTACTCTTTAAAACCTCAAATGTTATTGAATATAGAAAGCGGCAAAATGGAGCAATGTCATTAAATGTACACCAAACATTTAGGAGCATGACGGAATGAATAAAGGAATACTCTGAACAGCAGATTGTTTCCTTTAAAAGTGAAAAGAAAAAAAAAACAAGTGGATTCTGTCTTTAATTTCTGTCCAGACTAGAGTTTTTTCTTCTTAACATATTTATTACTCATCTTAACAATGATTTAAAACCCCTTTACCTACCTTTGTATGTAATTCATGGTAAACAATTAAGTGCCTCCAACATTGTGGTAAAAGTTTGGGGAAAACCACGTATGGATGCAATCAGCTGTTTTAATACTTCTGTCCTTTAAGTGTACATTAATGAACACAGTTCATTTTATCTATAGCCTGTATTTTAAAATAATGTTTAAATGCTAGAGTATTCAATTCCTGTTTATTTGCTAGGAAACATCTCCAGTCATCCAGAATTCTTTCTCAAATCTACAATGTTTTGCAGATTTTAAATGCATGTTAAGAGTAATGAAAGTACTCAAAAAACCATCAAGACCCTTCAGTAGATGGAACATTCACATCAAAATCCACAAAGAAACCATAACCATTTCTACATAAAAACATTTTACATTTACACTGATTATTCGAAGCATGGAATTTGCAGTGATTGTAAAAGTAAATAAATATGTTAAAATGCATACCAAAAAAAAAATATATAAATTATATATATATATACACAGCAGAGCTTTTTCTATCCATAGTAAAAAAAAAAATACCCAAGACATTGATCCCGCATCTCTTTCTTGTTCGGACTGTTTTCCTTCACTCATCTCATTTATTCTTCAGTCTAACAATGATGGAAAGAGCTTTATTCACTCTCATGTGATATTCATGGTTTACTGAGACGGCTAACAGATGTTACACTGCACTGGATTCGAGGTCGCTTGTCTGGGGAAGTGTTTAAGTGTGAATTCAAGTCAGATTTGAAACTCTAGCCCATTTCTATATTTAGCCAAAAAAAGGAAGAATAAAAACCATTTGACATGCATTAATGCTAATAAAAAGAGAATAGTGCAATGAAATACCAGGGTTTGAATATGAAAATGACAGTATGGTTGTTCATGAAATATGTGCTTAGAGGCAGAGCCTGTGTGAAGTCATTTTCATTTAGTTTGGAATTTTGAAGCAAATAACTTCGGGTTACTCATAATCAATATATGTGTTTAAGCATTTCTTTTAAGGAATTGTAAAAGAATAGACCTCGGGCAAATAAACACACACACTGTGAAAAAAAAAGGAGGGAAAGACAGGCTAGGAGGGCCGGGCCGCAGGGACTCGAGGGATTAACGAAGTTGATTGTTTTGCCAGTCACCTGATCTTGACATACGGTGAAGGACAGGGAAGTTTCGAGGCCCTTCAGGGTCGCTTGTGTGTTTTGTTGATAACAAGGATTTGGAACGCAGTTGTGAAAATGGCAGATGGTGTTGGGCCTGCGCCTCGACTTCAAGACTCAAGCCAAGAGACAGAATCCGTGAGTGACAGAAAGAGTGTGTGTGTAAGAGAGAGAGAGAAAAAGAGAGAATGTATGTATATGAGACAGACTGACTGAGTGAAACAGAGATGGCTAAGTAAAGGCTTTGGAGGGAAACTGTGATTGTGTGTGAGAAAATGAATGTGAATGTAAGAGAGATTGTGTAGTTGTGTGTGCATTTGTCTTTGCTTTTAGGTGGGTGTATGTGTATGTGTATATACACCCCCACCTCCTACCTCCTGATTTTTGCATAATGTTGCAGCTCGTTATCATTAAACGGATGGTGTTGGCTAAGCGTTCGAAAATTAGCGTACTGTTAATGTGCTGTGGCGAGAACTTCCTCCCTCAATCTCGGCTTTGCTTTTTTTTTTTCTTCCTCTGAGCCATCAATCACTCTCAGCCCCCTCCGCCCATTTGCCGCCCGCCCGCTCACTTTAATACAGCCGCTACGCTCTGATGTGACGTGTCACCGATAGCGAGCAGGACGGCGCTCTGACCCACATTTCACTAAAACCTCTGACTGTCTGATTTAAAGAACAGCAGCCCTCAGGCACTCTTTTACTTCTTGAGAGCTCGGCGAGAACTTATCCTTCATGTTCTGTGCAGAGACCCAGATCAATCATCGACATAGACGTTTTTCAAAAGTGAAAATCTTGAAATGAGGAATATTAATAATAATAATAATAATAATAATAATAATAATAATATAATAATAAACACTGCCTTTAAGAGCAATGGTGATTTTTTTATAACATCAGGAAACATCAGCAGTGCAACTCCATTAGCCACCATTCTAGTACAAATGCTTTAATTTGTGCAACATCCTATTCCACATTTAGTCCTATTTGTTAATACAATAACCTCCACTCTTCTGGGAAGATGTGGCACTATATTTTAAAGTATGGTTGTAGAGATTCGTGCTCATTCAGCTACAATGAGGAGGTCTGGGGTGCAGTCAGTATTCCAATTCATCCTAGCCATGTAAATCATATCTTCATCAAGCTGGAAGAGGTTTTGTTTTCATAGTACAAGTAAAAGGCAGATTGATGGCTACCACATCGAAAAACATCCTATATAATCGTATACCTCGTTTTGGTTCGTCTGGTGTTTCAGCACTTTTGCCTATATAGTGTACATTCATAAAGAGCTTAATACTATTCTATACTATTGGTTCAGCATGTTTGCAGAAAAACAAAACCTGCAGAAATATTATATCCCCATATAATAAAGGGTTCTAAAATGAACCCTTGAACTCTACAAAAACCTTTGAGGAACCCTCATTTCTTCTAGGAAAATTCTCACAAGCTCAAATTTCTTTCTTTGGTTTTTGAGTTAAACTCAAACGTTGAGTTAATCTTTTAGTTAGTTTCCCTAGTAGAAACAAATCCATTCATACAGAAGTAGAATGAGCATGAATTTTCCACAAAATATACATTTGAGAAACCCTATTTCCTAAAAATTCAGAAGTTCAACACTAGACTAAAAATTAGAACACTCTAAAAGGTTCTTTGCTTTGTACTTTAAACATGGTATTTTCAGTAGAAGATGTGATTAAATATATTGTACTTTCAGTAGATGTGATTCAATATATAGATATGTGGGATTTTCAGTCAAATATGTGATAAAAAAATGTGTTATTTTCATGGAAGCTGTGATTAGACATATAGTGTTATCACTAAAGCTCAAATTATACATGTGGAATTTTTTGGAAGCTCTGATTAGACATGTAGTAATATTACTAAAGTTATAAATAGACATGGTATTTTCATAGAACTTGTAATTAGGTATGTACAATTTGTGGTAGAAACTGTGATTACACATATAGTGTTATTGGTAAAGTCCAGATTAGACAGGTGGTAGTTTCAAAGGTTAAGCAGTTTTATTGCCAAACAATGATTAGACATGAGGTAGTTTCATAGAAGTTGTAATTAGACATGTAGTATTTTAGTAGATGCTGTGATTAGACATGCAATGTTATTGCTAAAGCCCAGATTAGATATGTGATCATCACCGTAAAAACCTACTTGACATGGCCATTTCAGTAGAAGCTGTGATAAGATGTTGTGTTCTTAGTAAAAGCTGCGATTAGACATGTAGTGTTATTGTTTAAGCATTTATTAGACGTGGTCTTTTCAGCAAAGGCTGTACTTAGACATGTGGTGGTGTTGCATGTGTATGATTAGACATGGGTTAATTTACTAGAAGCTGTGATTAGACATCAAGTACTATTCCCAAAGCCATGATTAGATGTCTTTTTAGTAGAAGATGATTGGACGAATGTACAGTAGTGTATTTAACAGAAGCTGTAATGAGATGTGGTGGTGTTTAAAAGTAACAGTTATTAGACCTGTGCTGTTTTTACTATATTGCTGATTATACGTGGTATTTTTAGTAGAAGCTGTGATTAGATGTTTGGTGTTTTTTTACTGGATGTTTGCATTTATTTTGTTTAAACTTTGTTTAGACCTGTTTTACTGGAAGCCATGATTAACCGTATGCTGTTTATAATAATTAGGTGTGTGCTGTTTTTTACAGAACATTTGATTGGACTGTTGATGTTGTTAGTAGAAGTTGTAATTACCCATGTGTTGTTTTTGGTAGGAATTGTAATTACACATGTGGGTTTTTTTGTTAGAATAAGCTGTGCTTGTGCATGTGCTGTTATTTGTAGGCCATGTTTAGAAAGCCCTTCTTTTAGAAGCTAAGAAGACTTAATTATCTGTTGAACTTTCGAAGAACCAGTGAATAACCCTGTTTTTATTACGAGCCTGGAACAAAATGCAGCACAAACTGAAACGCAAGGAAAGCAAGAACATCAAGTATGTAAAAAGGCCTTGAGGGATGTTTACCAAAGACTGTAGGATTAATTAAACATGTTTGGACTGCAGATTGCACTTTGAGTGTAGACAAACCTCTAAACAGACACAGGAAGAAAAGAAAATGATCTAGAAAGTAAATTAGGCAAAAAAAAAATAACAACAACCAACCAAACAAACAAACAAAAAAAAAAACCTCACGACCAGGTAAATAGATTAGATTTACTCAAGGATGCACACATACAGGGAAATTATGCCACACACATGTTGTAATTAGACATCAGCTTTTATTTCTTTTAGTGCTTTTTTCCCCTTTACTGAACGACTAAACGGGAAGGAGTGAATAGATTCTATAGGTATTGTGTTGGAAGGTTTTATGCTCATTAACAGATTTTATCAGCCTTGTAATTCACACGCACTTTCACGGCAGAAAGGTGGGTTGAAGCCATCGTCGTTTTCTGTAAATTGGGTTTTAATTAGTTTGAAGAAAAAAGAATGGAATGGGGAAAATAGATTATTTATAAAATGAATAGGACTTCTCTACATGGGGTTTTGGGGTCACTCAGACTCTAGAAATCATGTCAGTGGAATGAGAAATTTTAAAGTACCAATGCAGATATACATAGTACTAAAATACTAGCAGTGAATCATTTGAAATGACTGTGAGATTATTTGTTTGCAGCAAAGGGATTTTATTGTTCACTCTACAGTTTAATGACATGTATCCCCTTAAAATAAAATGTTTCAATTAAGCATGGAAGTCTAAAGCTTCTCGATATATGGGTGAGGTAAGTAAAAACCCATAAAATGTGACATGAATTCAATCCAAGTTAAAATCTTTTAAAAAGCGTAGAGGCATTCATTTTCCAATTACACCTTAAAGAACCCCTGGTAACCCTTTTCCCTCTCACTGCTGTAGAAAATACATACTGACAAGTTCCTTTGTTTTGTTTGTTTGTCACACTGGGGAAGGTTTTTCTCCAGCATTAAAGGTTCCTGCGTGTTTTTGGAGGGTTCCACCTCTGAAACCCCTTTTAATTAAATTATTATCTTTACCCTTGTGGAACTCTATAATAGAGCATATTCCTATCAGCAACAGATCCAAGATGAAATCTTGTAGCTAAGAGCCATTATTAGTCTAATTAATCTTTGAAGAACCCTCAAAGAACCTTTTCCTCCCCCTTGCTAATTTTTTTTTGTATTCTGGGTGACTTATTTCACCAGAATTTAATATTAAATTTAAGTTGAATTAAAGATTCCCCAGTGTTGGTAAAGTTTCCACTTTTAAATCCATTTATATTTTATCATCCTTGTCTTCACCTTTGTAGAACTTTTTTTTTTGTTTTATCATAAACAGATAAAAGGTCCAAGATCGATCCTTGTAAAAAAGACATTAACAAATCTTTTTAGAACCCTTGAAAACCATTTTTCTTTAAATGTGGAGAAAAAAAGGTTTTAATGAGCGAAATGGTTATTTGATTCCCATAAGAACCATAAGGCTACAGTTTCAAGTAGAACTCTCATTAGAACCCTAAAAAGCCTTAATTATCCAATGAACCCTGGAAGAGAAACATTTGTAAGAGTGCCAGGTTTATTTCATATGACTGGGTTAATTTTGTGTAAATACATTTATTGAAATTATGTTTGCTTATGTTATTATATTAATAAATTATATTTGCTAAGTTATGCTGCATATGTTTAATCAATACAATTCATTTTTTTTTGTGGAGCGCTTTTACCCAGTGGTTATACACAGATAAAGAGGTTATAAAATTATATACAAATTTAAAAGTTTGGTGAATATAAGTTTGTCCCTCATAATTTTATCCCTAATGAACAAACCAGTGGTGATTGAGACTTCATGAGGAAGAAACCCTAATAGGAACTGGACATAAAAAGAAACCCATCCTCATCTGGGTGGCACTGAATGTCCAGTACAATGACTCTCTTGCAATGTATATGAAATAACATTATTTTTTCTTCATTCCTGTTAATTGAGTTGCTCAATTCAATTAAGTTTCTTGTAATGGATTTGTGTAGGAGATGGAAATCCTTTTATCATTTCCTACCATTTCTCAAATTCTGCAGCCAGAAAGTGTTTTTTATTTTTTAGATGACACACCAGCCTCAATAGATTGACATTCCCATTTTAAGAAATTGAGGCAATCTTGACAAACATGTGGATTGATGTGGCGATTTCCTTTTCCTCTTGCTTTCCCCCAGTCTCTTGTGTACTTTCATTTCTTCCATTTGCTCTTTTCTTTTGTGAGAGAATGTGATGAGGGAAGACCATAAATTAGTATTTATGATTGCTAAAGTTCTCATTAACATTCTTTTCTTTTCTTGTCAGACTGCCTATATTGATCAGTTAACACTGTGGGATCTGTATACACACCCACACCCACCCACACCCACACCCACACACACACACAGACACACACACACACACACACACACACACACACACACACATGCATGCCGGTCTGCACACAAACCCTCCCATTACTTTTCTTTATTGCTGTGCAATTCTTCATAATAGCGGTTGTTGTTTCCGTCTCCTCCTCTGCGCTTGTGTGTGTGTGTGTGTGTGTGTGTGGTTGAGCAAAAATCAAGTTCGTCAATTTGTCTGTGTGTAAGTGTCTATGTACTTTCAGTAGACACACATGCACACACACACCCACACACACACACACACACACACACACACACACACACACACACACACACACACACATACCATAATACCTAGACCAGCATGTGTCTGATTGCAATCGGCCTCCATACTGAGACCGTTTCCTTGCTTGCTGCTTCCGCTGTCTGTCATTCGTGTTTACCCCCCCCCCCTTTCCCCCCCCCCCCAACACACACATACACACACTTTACTTTCTTATTTTTATCCCTCTCCCAACACACACATACACACACTTTACTTTCTTATTTTTATCCCTCTCTCTCTATCCTCTCACTCCTACTCTTTCTTTTTGACTTTTCTCTAGTTTTCTCCTTACAGCAGTTGCATATGTTGCTGGTCTGTTCGCCGTGTGCCTTTTAGTGTTTCATCATCATTCAGATCAGTGCTGTGTTGTGGCTTTGTGTATTGTTTATTGTTTATCTTTCATTTCCCAACAGTACCCATATTCGTGTAAAAAACCATTTACTTTGACTGTTTTGTTTATCACTTTGTAAAAAATCCAATGTGAAGAATCCACATGGCTAATGGCTAAATAAAAACTGCTCACTATCCTAAACTATAATAGATTAAACGTGTGGTGTTTCTGTTATGGTTCCTGATTAGAAGTCATGATTAGACCGCTGGTGTATTTAGTAAAAGTGATTAGACATGTGGGTATTTAAAAAAAGTGATTAGACTTATGCGGTAAGTGCTTAAAGTTGCGGTGCATTTAGCATAAGTCATGATTAGACGTGGTGGTCTTAGTAAAAATCCTGATTAGACTTTTGGTGTATTAAGTAGTAGTTATTAAATGTGTGTTTTTTTTAGTAGAAGTTATGATTAGATGTGTGGTGTATTTAGTAGAAGTGATTAGACGTGTGGTGTATTTAGTACAAGTAATCAGGTGTATGGTGTATTTAGAAAAAGTGATTAGACTTGTGTAGTTAGTAAAAGTGATTAGACATATAGTAAATTTAGTAGAAGTAATTAGACGTATTGTGCATTTAAAAGAAGTGATTGGATCTGTGGTGTATTTAGAAGAATTGATTAGACATGTGGAATATTTAGCTAAAGTTATTATTAGACATATGGTGGTATTTAGTAAAAGTTATTAGATGTGTGGTATATTTAGCAGAAGTTATGATTAGATGTGTGGTGTATTTAGCAGAAGTTATGATTAGATGTGTTATAATTAGACGTGTGGTGTATTTAGCAGAAGTTATGATTAGAGGTGTGATGTATTTTTTAGCAGAAGTTATGATTAGACATGTGGTGTATTTTTTAGCAGAAGTTATGATTAGATGAGTGGTGTATTTAGCAGAAGTTATGATTAGACGTGTGGTGTATTTAGCAGAAGTTATGATTAGATGTGTGGTGTATTTAGCAGAAGTTATGATTAGATGAGTGGTGTATTTAGCAGAAGTTATGATTAGACGTGTGGTGTGTTTAGCAGAAGTTATGATTAGACGTGTGGTGTACTTTTTAGCAGAAGTTATGATTAGATGTGTGGTGTATTTAGCAGAAGTTATGATTAAACGTGTGGTGTATTTTTAGCAGAAGTTATGATTAGACGTGTGGTGTGTTTAGCAGAAGTTATGATTAGACGTGTGGTGTATTTTTTAGCAGAAGTTATGATTAGATGTGTGGTGTATTTAGCAGAAGTTATGATTAGACGTGTGGTGTATTTAGCAGAAGTTATGATTAAACGTGTGGTGTATTTTTAGCAGAAGTTATGATTAGACGTGTGGTGTGTTTAGCAGAAGTTATGATTAGACGTGTGGTGTATTTTTTAGCAGAAGTTATGATTAGATGTGTGGTGTATTTAGCAGAAGTTATGATTAGATGTGTGGTGTATTTAGCAGAAGTTATGATTAGACGTGTGGTGTATTTTTAGCAGAAGTTATGATTAGATGTGTGGTGTATTTAGCAGAAGTTATGATTAGATGTTTGTTATATTTAGCAGACGTTATGATTAGACGTGTGGTGTGTTTAGTAGAAGTTATGATTAGACGTGTGTTATATTTACTAGAAGTTATGATTAGATGTGTGGTGTGTTTAGTAGAAGTTATGATTAGACGTGTGGTGTATTTAGCAGAAGTTATGATTAGATTTGTGTTATATTTAGCAGAAGTTATGATTAGACGTGTGGTGTGTTTAGTAGAAGTTATGATTAGACATGTGGTGTATTTAGCAGAAGTTATGATTAGACGTGTTGTGTATTTAGCAGAAGTTATGATTAGACATTTGGTGTATTAGGCAGAAGTTGTATTTAGCAGAAGTTATGATTAGATGCAGGGTTGTGCTCGTTACTGAAAAATAATAACTAGTTACAGTTACTCGTGTTACTTCATTTAAAAAGTAACTCTGTAACTTGATTACTTACACCAAAAAGTTGCGTTACTGTTAAAAGTAACTTTTTAGTTACTTCTTTAAAGAACCTTCTTTAATGTTTCCATGAATGCCCTTTTTATGCGTTATGGTCTACAAAACACAAAACTGACTTAAACACAAAGTCATTTTTAAACACTATTTTAATAAAGTCAGACCTTCACAAACTGACTATATCACACGGATTTTTGAAATAAATAACAAAACAAGCTGAATAATATATTCACAATCAAAAACTAAAGTGGCTTCTGCTGTTGTGTTGAGCTCTTAAAAATGTTCCTTTCACAGCTGAAGTATGAAAATTATCAACAATGTAGAACATAATTTTGTCTTTATACTCAACTAAAGTGAAATAATGAGCATATTTCCACTTTGAGTAACTCGTCTTGCTCTCGCCTCAACTCGCCGTTACTGCCGCACAGACCTGAATAAACGGAGACACGCCCATAGTGCGTCTTCTTCCTGTTTACAGTGGTTCATCCAACAATCCTACAGTGCGACGCTGCTGTAAGCAGGTTAGGCTGTAGTCTACACTTCAGCCGAAATTAATTCATTTATAAAAGTAAAGGGTAACGCACCATACGGTTACGGTAACGGTAACGAAGTTACTTTATTTTTAACAGTAACGCGTTACAGTATTAGTTACTGTAGAAAGTAACGCGTTACCAGTTATGTGTGTTGCATTTATTAGAAGTAATTAGATGTGTGTATTTCAAAGGTCATGATTAGACATGCGGTATATTTAGCAGTTATGATTAGATGCTTAGTGTATTCAGAAGCAGTGATTAGATGTGTGGTGTATATAGTAGGTCATGATTAAATGTGATTAGACGTGAACTGCTTCTATTAAGCAGAAGTTATGATTAGATGTGTGGTATATTTAGTAGAAGTTATGATTAGATGTGTGGTATATTTAGTAGAAGTTATAATCAGATGTGTGGTGTATTTAGTAGAAGTTATGATTAGATGTGTGGTGAATTTAGTAAAAGTGATTAGAAGTGGTGTATTTAGCAGAAGGCATGATTAGTCGTAGATGTCATTCGTGGTGTTAGTAGAAAAAGTGATATAGTGACATATAGTGTTTATATTAGAAGAAGTGATTAGATTTGTGGAGTTAGTAGATTATGTGATTCGAAGGATTGTGTTAGTAGAATATTTGATTAGACATGTCATGTTTTTAGTAGATGTGATTAGACATATTTTAAGTAGAATATGTGATTAGACATGTCATATTTTTAGTAGATGTGATTAGACGTGCAGTGGTGTTAGTGAAATATGTGATTAAACGTGTCATGTTTTTAGTAGATGTGATTAGATGTATAGTCTTTTTATTAGATGTGATTAAATGTGTGGTGGTGTTAGAATAAGAAGTGATTAGACATATTTTAAGTAGAATATGTGATTAGATGTGTCGTATTTTTAGTAGATGTGATTAGATGTGTGGTGTTGTTAGTAGAAAAAGTGATTAGACGTGTGTTGTTTTTTTCTTTCTAAAGTCGAGGTCAAAGCCTACACTGCAGTTTATTCTACAGCTCACAGCCGCAAATTCTCAATCAGCACATAGTTGAATGCGAGGCCTCATGGCAATTAGGACACCCTGCTGCACTGGCAAGACAGAGAGAGAGAGAGAGAGAGAGAGAGAGAGAGAGAGAGAGAGAGAGAGAGAGAGAGAGAAAGAGAGAGAGAGAATAGACAGAAAGAGAGATGGGAAACGGATCAGAGGTAGAATGAAATAAATTAATAAGTCCAATTATACTTACTATAAGAAAAAAATAAATCATGCTTTATGCATAACACATTAAACTGAAATGCTATGAAACACTGCATGGGGAATACAAATGAACAAAGAACCTCATCAGAGCGAATGGCAAAGAAACAAAGGCAGATCCAGTCCAGGGTGTGTTCCTCATATACACCCTGGATCCACCACAACTCCAACCAGGATAAAGCCCTTAATAAGGATGCATAAATTCATAATTTACACATTTACTTTTTCAAACTGTATGTTTTTACAATTTGGCATGAAAAGAGAGAAAGAGAAAGAGAGGGTTAACGCCAAAGAGAAAGGGGGAAAAAGAGAAAGACAGAGAAGAGAGAGAGAATTAAAGGAAAATAAAAGAGACATGCATGAAAACAAGAGACAATAGGAGAAATGAAACAGAGAGAAAGACAGGGAGATGGATAGAGGATATAATGAATGAAAGAGAGAAAGGGGAGAAAAAGTGAGAGACATGAAAGCTTGAGAGAATGAAATGAAGCAAGAGAGGGTTAAAGATTATAAAGAGACATAGGGGACAGAAAGTATAAAGCAGAGATAGAATAAAAGGAGTGGAGGATAGAAAGAAAATGAGAAGGAAGAATAAGATTTGGAAGACTGAGCAACTGAAACAGAAAGATGGAGGAGAAAGAATGAAAGAAACTGGGCAAGAAAAAATAAAACAGAGAGGAGAAAGAACAAGAGATATGGAAATTATGAAAATGAAACAGAGGAATTAAAAGGTGGAAAAAAGGAGCGTTATGAAGGAATAAGTGAAATGGACAAAAGATAGGAGGATAGTTAGGATGAAAGAGAGAAACTGAAAAGAACGAGAGAGACACAGGATTGAGAGAATGAAACTGAAATGAAGATGTATAGAGGATATAGAAAATGAAACAGAGGAAGAGAGAAATTAAGGGCAGAGAGACTGAAATAAAAATAGAGGAGCAAGAAACAGAGATGGTAGATTGAGAGAAGGAAAAGTGAAGAGAAAGGATAAAAAACAGAGGGAGAGAAAGGGGTATGTTATCGCACACACAGAAGTGGGGTTCATGCCAGAGGAAGAGGAAATGACCATAAAGTTATTCCCCCACTTTTTTTTAACAATGATGAAATAATAGAGCTCAGAAAAGACGAGGTGATGGCAGCCGTACACACGACCCTACTGCGACCCTTCATGATTAGACCCTTCTATAACCCTTTCTTTGTTTTTTCTGAATTTTGCAGATCAATGTCTTTTTCTTGACGCTCAAATGGTTTCCCACCGTAAATACATGCTGCTATAACAACATTTGACATGCAAAGTTAACATTTCTGGTGAAAGGAATTTGACCACGAAGGACCATAGAGGAACTTCTAAATCATATTCCCAGCTTTGAACAAGAAGCACACTGCACCTTCTCACATCCCTCTGACAGACAGAGTTCATCACGTCTTTGTTTGCTACAACGATTCGTCTACTTTAACTTTTGAACCCGTGGCGGTTCAACCCTTGACCCTAAAAGCTGTGCTAATCCACTATGAACCCCATCTGCTCTTGCTCGCTGATGAGTGTTTGTTGAAATGTAGGAGTCCAGCTCTGTACATGTTCAATCAGGACAAAGCACACACACACACACACACACACACACACACACACAAAACATTTTCAATAATTATTAACACAGACAATTCCAACATGTTGCCCTATACTGAAAACATGTTCACTGAGGATGCTGGTTGTTCAGTTTTTCACAGCTGTTAAAGGTTATTACTTTTTCCATTGTACAAGACAAGGAAGTAGAAAGTAAATGCCAAGGCAACTGCTATCATAACACTAATACTACTTACTGCTAATTATTTCAATAATACTATACCTATTACGGGGCCCAAGCACCCAGACTGGGTTTCCTAAGTAATCATAGGAGAGCATTTATTATGTCATAAAGTCTTTTTTATATATTTTTTTAAGCTTACACTGAAGATGAGACCTGCCAAATTTTCTTTGGTCAAAATCCCCCCTCAAAAAAACAGGTGGAAATTGATGTCATAAGGTGCAACAAAAGTGTTTTGATCTAGGGAATCCAAACATGGCTTTTAAATGATGCAACAGTTGTGCCAGAGTGTAGAATGCACTTGAATTTAGTGGGAATGTTCCTGAGATACTTAAAAAATAATTATTTTAACAAGAAGGCTATGGGAACTAGGACCTCAGCGGTTAAGAAGCTGATTTGAATTTAAATCCCTGCACCAGGAAGCTGCCACTGCTGGGCCCTTGAGCAAGGCCCCTAACCCTCAACTGCTCAATGAATTGTAAGTTGCCGCTTGTAAATGTATTGGCTGTCATAGACTCTCTTATTAGAAGAAGAAAAAAAGGAAAGCAAGTTAGGCACAACAATAAGATACCTAGACACTTTCAGTGCTTGGACCCCTATTTATATAGTATTTACACTGACCAGGGATTTATGACATTATAACTATATGACTGGTGAGTGAATAACACTAGTTATATTTTTATCATGGAACCTGTTAGTAAATGAGATATATATTAGGCAGTAAGTAAACGTTATGTTTAAAGTTGACATGTTAGTAGAAGAAAAAATGGGCAAGAGTAAGGACTTAGCAATGAGCTACTATAGTTTAAATTGCAGAAGAAGTTAATGCTGTTAATGCTTCATGGGTCAGGATTGTTTTGGCAGCAAAAGGGGACCAATATAGTATTAGGCATGTGTTCATAATGTTATGTCTGATTAGTGTATTTTTACTAATATGGTATATATTTATAAAACAAATGAAGAATAACCTGACATATTTGTATGTAAGTCAGAGATAGTATTCTTCATACATCGCTATTATTTTTCTGTATATTTATTTATAAATGACACACCATGCCTAATAGCTCACACTTCCAGTTAATGATATGGAAAATCTGCAAGGCATCAGGCTGCTGGAACTCTGGTTCCCTTTCAGGAACTCGAGCTGCGTCGAAACGCTTTGGGAAAGTGCCCGAGTGTTTACGCTCTGAAATAATGTGTGTAATCAGTCAAAAATTGGATTGTGCAGGGCGGCAGGGTGACGTCATAACCAGAAAGTATAAAACACATTTTGAGTGAAGGCAGCGGCAGCTTCTGTTTGCTCACAAAGCGCTCTGTGCGTATGTATTGAATTGTGTGTCAATTGTTGAAAAAAATATATATATATTCATGGGAGAAGAGCATGCTAGTCAGTTCCAGCAGGCTCTGGTCATGAAACAGGAAGTTAACACTCTTCTGAAGAAGGAGACCATTGACCAAACTTTTCAAAAAGTTTACATTGTATCTTAGAGCTACGTCTGCTGAACTGCCTTCACTGAGACTCAGGTCCACGATGCTGACTATCAAGCAGGTCGTGCTTCAAATCAGATCTATGGAGTTGTTTGTCATGGTAGATCTAAAGGATGCGTAGTTTCATGAATCCATTCTACCTTCTCACAGGAAGTTCCTAAAGTTCGCTTTTGGGGCTGAAGCTTACCAATACTGCATTCTTCCAATTGGCCATGCCCTTTCATAAAATGTGTGGATGCAGCTCTGCTTTCCCTGAGGTCTCAGGGCATCTGCATCCTCAACTACATTGATTGGTTGACCCTAGCTCAATGAGAGCAGTTGGCGATCCGGCATCAAGATGTCGTTTTCGCCCACATGAAGGCATTGGGGTTTCGGATGAACACCAGGAAGAGTGTGCTTTCTCCATTACAGAGAACCAACTATCTCGGTGTCATATGGGATTTGACTACTTTGCGCATGCAGCTTTCCCCTTCCCGCATTGTGGCCATCCTTACAGCCGTCAGGAAGGTCAGAAAAGGGCAGCCTCTCACTGTCAAGCTGTTCCAGAAACTGAAAGGGTTTATGGCAGCTGCATCCAGTGTGCCTCTACATGAGACCCCTTCAGTGGTGGCTCAGGACCCATGGGTTCTCACAGAGGGGCAACCCCCTCTGCACCATCAATACCTATGTGCATAGATGTTTGGAGAGATCCCTGTTTTCCATCTCTAGGCCCCGTGCTGGGAGTTACCAGTTGTTGCTTAACGCTAATGGCGGATGCGTCCCTCAAGGGGTGGGGAACAATCATGAGTGGTCGCTCCACCTGAGGTCTGTGGGAAGAACCCCATCTACGCTGGCACATCAACTGCCTAGAGATGCTAGCTGTGCTTTTATCACTTAAGCATTTCCTTTCACACCTTAGAGGTCACCACATGATGGTCTGTGCGGACAATACTGCGGTGGTCTCCTACATCAACCATTAAGGATGTCTGCGTTGATACCCCCTGTGCAGGCTGGTGCACCAGATCCTCCTTTGGGCCCAGAGGAAATCTTTTTGAGAGCAGTTCACACCCCAGGCTGGTTGAATGAGGCAGCAGACACCCTGTCGAGGCAGGGGTTAAGACCCTAGGAATAGCGGCTCCACCCCAATGTGGTGGAGCAGGTTTGGCAGATATTTCAGAAGAGCCCAGGTGGATCTGTTCGCATTGTCTCATCTGGTTCTCCCTTACTCCTCAAGCCCCACAGTCCATCTTTCCTTGTAGCTTCAAGGTGGCCTGGCAAACCATGATTCGTGGACCTGGTAGCTCTTCTCGAGCACCCTCCATGAGAGATTCCTCTGAGATGGGGTCTTTTTTCCCAGCTCAGGGGTGCCATATTTCACCCCCGTCTGGAGCTGTGGAGGCTGTGGCTGTGGTCCCTGTGAGGGCACAGCTCTGAGGTTTTCAATTAGGACACCCAAGGTCATTTTCCAATCCAAAGCTCCCTCAATGAGTAGTTTGTATGCAGCCAGGTGGCATCTGTTCTACTTGTGGTGTAAGCACTACCCCGTTGGTTCAATGCTGGATTTTCTCCAGGGACAGTTCACCAAAGAGCTGGCTCCGTACACCCTAAAAGTCTACACATCCGCCATTCTAGGGAGTTTACCCTAGGTATGTCTAGTGCCTTCCAGTTCTCCTGTACAGGTTATATCCCCAAGGTGCCCACTGGACACCCAAGTCCAAAGGAGGGGTTTTTGGAGAAAGACCAATCAGCTGCTCGTCTTCTACGGCCCACACAAGAAAGGCCTCCCTGCCAATAAGCAGACTCTGAGCAGGTGGATTGTTAATGCTATTACATCTTCTTATGAGTCTTCTGGTCTCCCTGCTCCCTCTGGGGTCAGAGCTCACTCCACCTGGAGTGTGGCTGCCTCAAAATCTTGGTCCTCTGGAATTCCCCTCCAAGACATATGTAACGCTGCGGGTTGGTCCATTTTATACTTTGTGGTTGTGTTCCCAAATGGTTTCGACACAGCGTCTCGTTCCCTTAGGGAACTAGGGTTACATACATAACCTAGAGACTTTGTCTTTTTTGAGATGCTGATTACCCTGTTACCTGCGAAATCCCTTTCATAAATGGCAAATACTAAAACTTTGCAAACTTTACACCATTACTTTAAATAAAATTGTTTAAATATTTGTTTAAATTCATTGCTTTATTTACAAGTACATGGTAATGAACTGTTCTAAAAACAAGTGCATTAAAATAAAATGTACTCTACAGTCATAAAATATATTCCGATCTGTTATTATCAACAGCTTTTGATTTGGGCATTCAACCATGCTAAGGTTTAATTATTGTAATTATCACAGCGATTTCTGCTAAGAGAAAAATGATTTGTCTATAATTCGGGTTTGAACTAAAACAGGCCTCAGAGAGATTTTGACCAGGTTTTGATTATGTTTTTAACATTGCCTTTACCATGTTTGCAGCATTTGTGGCGTTTGAGTCTATTCTGTTTATCATCCTCATTTTGCTAGGTTTTAGACAAGTGCCATTCAGTTCTTTCAGTTATCATTTATTTTTTTTCAGTCTAACGATTTGATTTTGCTAGTGAACACAGCGCTTTACGTGTTTAAACACAGTGAATGCCATTGTGGTTTTTTGTTTGTAGTAATCGTATGTGTGCTGGAGTTTCATCAAATACATATTACATATTATCAACTGATTCATTATTCATGTAGTTGAGATGTAGGATCGAATTAGGTGCTAGAGCAATATAATAAACTGTATTAATAAATTAATTTCTCTCTGCCATCATTTGTCTTCAGTCACAGTGGCACTATTTGGTTGTGTTTAAACACTGCCAATGTCAACTTATGACCCTTTTTACTCTTATTAATCCGTTTGTTAGTAAAGGTGTGTGCTAGTGTTTTTTTTAAGTAAGCGTACAAAATAAATCTTGCAACTCTTTTGGATTTTTTTTTCTCTGAGAATACCCCCACTGACCAGCCTAAACAACAAGTTTTTGCTGTATGATACCACATAGAATCCATAAAACATAGCTGTAGATGTCCATCCTTAGCTAGCTTTATAGACTGCACTTGCTAAGAACAGTTTGCACTTCAGTTTTCATCATGTAACAGTTTGGTGCTCAGCATCATAAGTTGCTAATAAGCCTCTCTAGGTTATGTATGTAACCCTGGTTCCCTGATGCAATGAGACGCTGCATTAATGCTTTGGGGAACGCTTCCGCGTTTCCATGCTCTAAATCACGTGTGAAATCTGTCCAATGGAAAGATGCAATGGCATGACGCCACAACCAGGAAGTTATAAAAGCACATGCCGTGGAGATGGCGTTAGCTTCGAAAGTGAAGAAAGCGCACGCAGTGAAGTGAAGAAAGCGCACCAATGTAACCTAGAGACAGTCCCTTTCAGGAACTCGAGCTGCGTCAACAAAGGAGTGTCCAATATCGCCAGATTGACCAATCCCTGCCTAGTGTGGTTGGGCACAGCTAGGGCGAAAGACAGAGGGGCCAGTAATGAAACTATGGTCAAGGCTGTAGGACCCGACAAGGGTCTGCAACATTGTGAATGTCTTGGAGAGATACCCCAGAGGACAAGGCCTTAGAGGCTGCTACAGTCTGGGTGAAGTGAGCTCTGACCCTAAAATGTGTGGGGAGACTAGAGGACTCATAAGCGGAGCGTGAGCCAACCGAGCATGCTCTTATATATTCAACAAAATTGTATTTTTATTTGTATAGCGCTTTTAACAAAGAAAGTTTTTTTTTTTTTTTACTTTACACAGTTAATGCGGTGATTAAAGCTGCTTTAATCTATATATGATTTTAATGCTTTCTGGTTGTGACTCACCCCGATCGCATCTTTCAGTTGGACGGATTACACACGTGATTCAGAGTGTGGAAATGCGGAAGCATTCCCCAAATCATTGACGCAGTTGGAGTTCCTTAAAGGGAACTAATAAGTTCCTGTTATCCCAGTCAGTACTTCCTGTTTGTGTAGTATAGAGTTATATAAGGCATTTGATTTATAATTTTACTTTCCTTTTGAGTGTAGTTCCTCCCAAATTTTCTTCCTAATTATATCTCACCAAGGTATTTTCTTGACACTGTTGCCTCTAGCATTTCTGTAAGTGAAAGATTAAAATCTTTTATCCAGAATGTATAAGTTTCTGTCAAAGCCGCTTTGTGATGCCTGCTGTTAAAAACTCTATACAAATAAAATTGAATTAAATTGAGTTCGCAATCAAATGTAAATTGAAAAGCACGCTGCTGATACATTTACTGAGCGAGCTAGGAAAACTAAATGAGGACAAATGAAAAAGAAATGTCTCAGAGCAGAAGTGAAAGTTATTTTCCCTCACGTCTACATCATTAAATATATATATATATATATATATATATATATATTACCAGTGGAGCGGCACTCAAGAAGGCCAAAAGCTAGAAACGAATTACAGAAAGGGTCAATTAGATGTGAACTAAGTGAGGTGAAAGGAAAATGGTTTGACAGGCAAATGGCGAACAGAAATATGTAACTGTAGCCTGGTGATTGTGGACACCAAGCATCACACGAAGAAAGTGCTGGTTTTAAACGATTCAAGTCTCTCGTGCTGACACGCTCGAAAATCATGCCATTTATCTGTGTTTGAAACGAACCGGTAACGAGAAACTCACGCACAGATGAAGCTTGGACATGCATAGGTCGGCCAAATTAGCACTGCCTGTAAAGTGTTGCACGCCATTTAAAGAAGATGGCATAGCAAACAGAACCAATTTATAAGCCAGCTTTCATTCTCAGAAAAAAAATCAACATCACACCGGTCTCTGAATATCCTATCATTCATAGCCTGCTCTAAATCGCCCCTCAGCTTAGCCATTTGCTTACGGCTGATGAATATACACAATTATTATTTCTACTCAATATTAAATGACTAGATTTCACAAAAAAGCATTATATTAATAACTGGTAATGAATAACCTAATTAACATTAGCCAGCATTGTCCTTATATATGTGTATATTAGTAATATATGCAAATTATATTATTAAAAATCTTATCACGTGGAGTTTTATTTTAGTATGTTTCCATATTTTTAGGATTGTGAACAGAGACAACCACTGCATTTCCTGGTCTTGATTACATGAAACTAATCACACACACACGCACCCGATTCACTACTAATTAGCACCGGTATATAGCCTCACCCTTCACAGCAATCATTGTTTCATTGTTGCCTAATTATTACATGAAACATTTTACTTACACTTACGGGCATTTGTGGGTTTTAAACATTTCAGGAATGCCAAAAACCTCTGTGAATATTCCAAACTATGGATTTATCTGTATACAATTCAATACATGATCGTTATTCTGCCATTTCGTCTGCAAATTTAGAACCAGAAATGTAAAAATGTCATAATAATAGTAGTCTAAAGGCAACGCATTTCACTGCATATAACGCATTTCACTGCATGTCGTACCCTGTATGTATGTGTTTGTGACAAATAAAATATCTGTATACAATTCAATACATGATCGTTATTCTGCCATTTCGTCTGCAAATTTAGAACCAGAAATGTAAAAATGTCATAATAATAGTAGTCTAAAGGCAACATGTACTTGGTTCTTTTTCTGTTTCACACTTTTAATTCAATCTCAACTTAAGGGCATTAATAAATAATGGCCAATATGTATATAATCAGACTTCTCAGAAATGTGGTTTAACATTTGTAGTAGTAATGAGAATTCGATGGAGTTTCATGAAATACAATTTACAACTGAAGATATTATACTCATTGTCGAGATTGTGATTTGTGGACACTTAACCATAAAATGTGCTTTATAAACATCCTATTCCACGATTTGCTGTTATAATAACGGCCATTCTTCTGGGAAGATTTCCCACTAGATTTTGTAGTGAGCTTAGTTAGCCACAGTGGTGTGGCACTTGGGTACTGATGTAGGTAAGGTGAGGAGGACTGGCAGTCAGTTCAAATTAATCCCAAAGATGTTCAGTAGGGTTGGGGTCACTATAGCAGGCCACTTCTATTTAATATATAAGCAAGATCTATAGCAAGATCTTCTATTTAATTTCATGTGAAGCATATCTTTGTGCACAGGTGCATTGCCATGCTGGAACAAGTTTGTGTTTGTGAAGGGAAAATCGAATGCTTCCACATCCAAAGATATTCTATAGAAGTGAGTGCCCCCAGTTATGGAAACAGTTTAAGGAAGAACCGCAAATCACTGGAACAGTGCCCTAATACTTTTGCCTATATAGTGTAGGATATATATGGGGCTGGTGCACTTTAGTCTAATTTATTAAGCTGTGTACAAACAAAGAAATTTGTTTGCAAGTAGTGTGTGATGCAGGTGTGTAGTTTCAATTCTTATATATATATATAGTGCAATATACAGTATTGATTGTGTTGTGTTAAATAGCTTAATTTCAATTGCACAGTTTTATTTTATATAATGACTTGAAATGAAGCAGTTCAAATGTCCAAGTAATCAAGAGGAATATAAAATAGAATAAACTAAATGGTACCCTATGAAAGGAAGGGAGTCGGTGTGCTTTCATAGTTCTATCCACTTCAAGCCAGCATTAAAAATTTGGAATGATTGCTCATCCACAGTGTGCTTGAAGCACATATAATGCTCTGATTTCTGCAATTGAATGTCTTGTGATTTCGTTTCTCAGGCTTGTGGTCCTCAGTGGTGCCCCGGTTCCCAGGCACACTGGACTGTGTGACGGCTGTGCAGGAGTGTCTGGTCCAACCCGAGTGTGAAAAACTCTACAGACAGCTTGACTGCTGCGTGGACGATGAAGCGGTGGCACCGCTGGGTCCTGAAGCCCGCCAGGCCTGCGCCGATGCCCAGAATGCCCTGCTGCATTATCGGCCCCTGCAGGAGTGCAAGTGCCAGCGCAGATCACGCAAAGAGGCTTTCTGTCTCCGAGTGTACTGGACCGTGCGCTTCCCACAGGGTGAGGAAACTGTGTGTGCTTCATTACATGAACATGTATGTTCCTGTGTGCGTAGGAGGAAATATGTGCATGAATGCTTCATTGAGTATGTTTGTTTATGAGTGGAAATTCAGTGTTCTTGAATATCTAAGGCTGAGTGATATGACGATATCTTATAATATGGTATACAAGTAAACTTAGGAAGTTAAGAACTAGTTATACTAGGAAGTTATACTGGAAATGTCTGGAAAATTTCCTATTAGTGGCATATTATCCATCCTCACATCCCCTAAAATCAGCTCCAAAACCAAAAAAGCTCTTCGGTAGGGAGTCTGGTGCAGAATAGAAGTCATCTATTACACCAGCACAAGCTCTCTGGCTTCTCCATACTTTAGCTCTATAATCTCATATTATTCCATTTAGTTTAGGTGCAGTTTGCATTTCCATGATGAAACTATAATGAATGAGTATTCAGTGTCACCGGGAGGAGGATGGGTTCCCCGTCGGAGTTTGGTTCCTCTCAAGGTTTCTTCTTTATATCATCTCAGGGAGTTTCTCCATTAACATAGTCACCTCTGGCTAACTTATTAGATATAAACTTATAGAGATACATGTATGAATTCAATTATTTTTTTTTTTAACTGCTATGGGACAATGTCCACTATTAAAATTAGAATGTGCTATACAAATTAAATAAAATGTAACTGAATAACATTTATAACACTATAAAAAATGATGATATGGATATCAAATATTGGTTAAAAATGACATCCCTGTTTTCAGTATCAATAATTTTCCTTGTTGATCTTGGATGCAAAATGAAAGAATGCTGTGGAAATAAATAATTTATTTGTCTATATAAAAAAGCTAATATTAAGCTATGTACCAGGCATGACTAAAATGATTTAAGGCATAATAATATGCTAGTGTTTGAGTGGTGATATGAGCGTGTGGAGAGTCAGGATAGAGTTTGTCAGAGGAGAGATGAGCAGTCCCGTGAAACGAGCGCTTCTCAGCCACTGTCAAATGGAAATGTCAAGTGTTCAGCCCTGCGTTTCAAATTGCAAATCGTATCTCGGGCCGGGGCTCGCAGCTGCGTGATTGCGGCGTGATACGCACGTTGTGCCAAAAACACTCATTTGCATTGTGCTTTTGCTGCATGTGAGATCGTGATAAGAAAAACGATGCATTATAAAATGCGATGTCGGAAAGCACGTCATACACGTACTCGCCTGCCTGATTTTAGCTCATCGCACATTCTCACTAATGCAAACAACCCAAGCGAATAACCTCCTCCACACACAAATACATTTCCCTCTAGGAGTTTTCTAAGTCTAGATGATAACTAGGCAATATTATTTATATTATGTGTTATACATCATCATAAAGCCATCATATAATCCCTGTAATTTGATTAAATGCAGCAGCTCTTTAAATTAGCTGTAACGATAAGGTAATGGTGCGCTTCTGCAGGCTTAATTACGCTGGAATATTCCGCCACTTGTTTGGCGAGGAGTGTGTGTATATCTGCACTGATAAGACTGAGCGTGTGTCTGTTCCAGGGTACGATGACATTGGGACGTCCCCATATGAGGACATCGAACTGGAGCTCGTGAGAAATAGCGAAGTTACAAAGCTGGCTTCGATTGTGGCAGGTACTTGACATTTTCAACACTTTGTGTTATAGCAACCTTATAAGTGCACTTTCTAGGTCTACAATTACTGACAGGAGGCCTGTCTATTGCTATGAGCAATGTGTCAGATTTTGACTTCGTCCATCACTGACATCACCTCTGGCCACATATTACTTGAATGATGGACTATTCTTAATGGTGGCACTGACATGGTAGTTGCACCTGTGTGAGTGTTTCAGTTGAAAGGTCTTGGGATGGAAGACAAAGCATAACCATTATCACTGTTCTTTCTCAGCAGCTAGCTATTTATGTTTAGCTAACACACTAAAAGCAGCATGGTGACACAGCAGGTTGCTTTACTGCTCTGTAGTTCCATAATTCCTAGTTGTATCCTAAGCTTGAATGTTTGTATGACATTTCAAATGCTCTCTCTGGGTCTCTGTGTGTTTGCAGATGACCTCTCACCTCACAAAAAACACACCAGTGGATTGGCTAAAGTAAATTGTGTATAGGTATGGTATAGATGCGGGTACTGCAATGGTATGGAGTCCTGTTCATGATGTGTTCCAGTCTCACACCCAGTGATTCAGGAATCACTAAATTCTGGAATCAGAGATGGTGGTTATTCACCTCTACATTATGCATTTCAATCATGTAACCCCTAGCTATAGATTATCCCTAACATATACCTAAAGTATAAGCTGACTGTTTTGTATTTTTGTTTCTTCGTGAATTAATTTATTCCTTGCAACAGCTAAAGTCAATTGCAAATCATTACACAGACAAATATATAGAAATGGATATAGTATTTCACACCAAGGGACAATTTAGCATAGCCAATACACCTACCATCATGTTTTTGAAAGCTGGAAGGAAACTGAAAACTCACTTTACACATCCCAGAGTGACTTAAGGGAAATTAATAGACATTTGGCCACCAAGATGAAGTTGGGTTACCTTTTAGGTCTGGTTTCTTTCGAGGTTTTATCTCACGAAGCCATAGTCGCCACTGGCCCTTTCATTAGGGAAAAACTAATGAACAATGCTCATTGTTAAAAGTGCTATACATATAAAAATGAATTGAACTGAAATTAATTTCATAAACATACTAAAAGTTAGGAGTAAGAAAAAGATGTGAAGTGGAAAGTGAAAGATATTTAAGTGTGAAAATCTAATATATAGGCGATATTGGAAAAAAAAAAAAAAACACCTCTGGAGACAAGAGCTGCTGTAATCAGCTGCATTGACATGGTGCCATCATTCATACCTAGACAAAGACAGAAATAGAGTTCAGGATCAAGCCCTAGAGCTGTGAGGTAGCAGGTTTTTCGAAGTTCTTTTCAATACTGATCTTCTCTAAAATGATATGTTACATAATTATGGCGATTAAGTAATACAATGTTGCTCAGCCCACAGGTGATTTCAGGCAATGGGCTATGATGTTGAGATGGTCAAGTTCTGCTAGGTGTGTCATTATACTCGCCAAAACTTTGCTTTATTTATGACTACTGTCTGGCTGTGGAAGTGTATAACTAGTTATGGTGGCCCCTGGCAGGATATGATGGTTTGAGTGGGTTCTGCGAATCCAACCCCTAAATTCCCCTGGTGAAATGTGTGAAACATAACGGAAAATACAGTAGAACTTTCTGCATAAGGCTTTAAATAGGCTTACCTACTTCATATCTGATGGGACCCTGCTGAGATTTCTTACAGTGAAAAGCCTCAGAGAGAATTGCGGCGAGCCGTCACGACCTGAGAAGATGATGCAAGTAACAGCGCACAAGTATAAAACGATTTCTGTCAGCTAGCTATTATGTTAGTCAGTCCACTCGCTGGCCATGCACATTATGATTGTCAACAGCCGAAAGTTTTCTCCTGTCAAAGAATGGAATTTGTATTTGGCTTGCAGTTGCGTGGTTAAAACCGGCCTCAAGGTTTATTTCCGAGCAGCCGTGATAAAGTGTAGGCACAAAATTGGTGGGCCTAATAAAATGGTAACTCTACCACTCACTTAATGAACATGAAACAATGAACAGTGGTATCTGATTTCCATTTGTCTTATAAAACGCCCTAAAGGCCAAAAGCAAAAGTGGTCTATTCCATCATTCTCAGGTCTCCATGTTCTCCGCCACTGGACCGAAAAGGTGTCTGGCACCCAGTCTGTCACCCCGCTGACTCTATCGCGGTCTAATTCACACCTCGCCTCACACCTTTCTCTCTTGCTCTCTACCTCAGTGTCCTCGTTTCCAGTAGATGGACAGAACCAGTGTTTAAAGGCAGCTCAGGATTGCGGTCTGTTCGAGAAGTGTGGTGCACTGCGTGCGGAGTACGTGCTGGCTTGCACCAAGCGTGCAACAGGCTCGGATCGCTGCAACAGACAGAAGTGCCACCGGGCGCTGCGCAGGTTTCTGGAACGTGTACCTGAAGAGTACAGTTTTGGTGTGCTATTTTGTACCTGCACCGAGCCTCTATGTGGAGAGAGGAGGAGGAAGACCATCGTCCCTTCCTGTTCCTATGAGGAGAAAGATGGACAACCCAACTGCCTGCACCTGGAGAGCTACTGCCTCCGTGATGATCTGTGCAGGTAGGTGTATACACACATACACACATACACACATACACACACACACACACACACACACACACACACACACACACACACACGCAAATAGTGATTCACACATTTTTCTACTATTTAATAATTTGCACATATATTTCAAGTAACTTCTATATAAACTGGTGTCCCACAAGGTTTTGTTTTAGCCCCTCTTTCATTTTACTTAATGAACAGCATCTAAGCTTGAATGTATATACAGTTTGATCAGTTTGGTCAGATTCTGGTTCTTGTTCTTCTTGTTTTTCTTTTTTTTCTTCTTTTTAATTGTTATGATTATATACACTTATTATATGCACTCCGATACATAAACAGGCACTAGCACAAATATATTAATCAACTATTATTAGCAGAGATGCAGCACAGGCCCCTGTCATTCACACACACACACACACACGCTCACAGATACACGCACACACACACACACACACACACACACACACACACACACACACACACACACAAATAAAATCTCTCTATATCTTATATATCTATCTCTTTCTCTCATACTCCGCTTCATGTCAGGCGGTTAACCACCTCCGCATCATGCATTTAACTCATACCTAGCCATACATATACAGTAAAGTGCTTTTATTTATATATATTTATATATCACTGTGAATGTATCACTGAATGTGTCATATATTAGATTTATTTATAAATAAATAAATCTAATATATATATCAATATACATATGTATATGCAATAAACATATTATAAGATTGTAAAGCTGCAATATATTACAAATAATACAGTATAAGGTGCAAATGTAAGGTTAAAGACAAAAGGGTATTATTTGAAAATTGACCACAACTGCTAGGTAAAATGTAATTTGTGGAAGAAATTGATGGCAAAATAGTGCAGGAACAAACCCTAGAGCTTTGAGGCAGCAGTTATACCATCATGTTGCTTGTTTTTAAATGATTGCATTCTTATAAATGATCTGGCACATAATTATAGCAGTCAAGAAATACCCTGGTGTTTACCACTAAATCCATTAATGAACTAATAAACCCACACAGAAATGTACATACACCTACACCTAAACACACACGCACACACACACACACACACACACACACACACACACACACACACACACACACACACACACACACACACACACTGTCAAACACTTATCTTCTATTTTCTATTAGACTTCATGTTTCTCTTTTTTTTCCATGTTTTTGTCCTCATTGCTGTCCCCCCTTCTCTGCCCTTTCGGTCTAAAAATCTAGTCCCTTTTCAGTTGTTTGTACAGTGCAGACGGCTGAAAAAGCCTATTCTCACTCTTAGAATTCTTGTTGATTTTTTTCCGTTTAAGTTTTCTCCATTCATTTTTGGCCCAATGCATTCAACAAGACACAAACATATTATTCTGTATGGCTAAACTATCCATTCCGAGAACATGAGGAAGAATCAAATGCCAGGACATGGAGCCAGAAGCAGTAATAGTGGTAGGCATGGAGTTTAGTGGCCGCACGGCTCAGAGTGATGTCAAGCTGTGGTCGGAAATCTGTCCATGTTTATGGGTAAATGTGTAAATCTGTGAGTTTCATTTCTACCATTAGATAGAAATGTAAAACAAATTCTAAAGAAATCATTTATTTTCTCTTGATTTTAATAGGAATTCTAATTGTTATATATCTTTTTTGTAATGTAAAGATTTTTTTTTAATGAAATTTAATGTGATTGACAACTCCCTCTTTTTTCCTCCCTCTCTTTCTGTCTCTCTTTCTTTTAGATCCAGACTGGCCGATTTCCAGCAGAACTGTCAGCCCTCCTCTTACTCCCCTTCAGGGTGTCTGCGTGAGAGCGGAGCCGTCTGCCTCAAGGCGTATGCTGGACTGATCGGTGAGCAATCATGCGCTGATAAATGTCCTGTGACAACCCACTAGAAGACCACAGCCCCAGGTCCATGCACGTTCAAACTAACTGAGCACAGATGATCCGTGTCACTGTTCTCCAAGTAAAGCAGTTTGAAGGGGACATGTGTGTGTGTGTGCATGTGTTTGTGCAGATGTATAATATGGTTAAGACCTCCGAACACAAAGAAAGCTGACTGCACATGAGCTTGCACCCAGTGATCTCTTAAGCTGGAGAAAAATAAATCAAGGATAAAATCTTGATCATATTTATAGCAAATGATGATGCATTCAGTAGACTCCAAGGGCACATATCATCATCGTCGCTGTTTTGTGTGTATGCAAGTGCAATTTTTTCAAATATGTAGATTTATATATAAAAAAAAATAAAAAATAAAAAAAGATTTACATAAAAATATGTAAATCTGGTAGTGATACATGGCAGGGAAAACACATGTCACAGCACATGGGGTTATTTATAGGTGCTCCTGGATTCGTGCAGTGTGTCTGTATGCGCTCTATTCATTCTCAAGGTGTGTTCTGACAATAATATCCTGCAAGTCAAATTTGACCTAAACTCTGAATATATGCAATCAAACTTCAAATGCAACAATCCTCCCTGAGTCTCTTTTAAATAAGCTCACATCAAAAGAAACACAGGTAGGAGAAATTAAAATTCCACATGGATTATGTGCACTGTTGCAAGAAACGAAACTAGGAACAGCATAGAAATAAAAGGGAATGACAAACACAAAACACTGATTAAGTCAGGGCCACCTGTGTATCCAATGCAGCTGTAGGATATAACAGGATGAGGGGAGCAGAACTATGATAAATGAAGCCAAGTGCTCCTGTATAATTCTTTATTTTGGTTGATTTTATAATTTACTTTTAAAGGTAAGTTCTTCAATTTCATTTCCCAGTTGAAAGCAGCCCTGGATTTTGGCCAACGAATCACTGTTCTGACCTAAAAAAAAAAAAAAAGATGTTTATGATTAAACTATAATTGAAAAAGTACAAGGTAATGAGAAGGCAAGTCTGACCTTTTAAGTAGACCATTAGTTTATACAACTTTAAAATTACATAAATAAATTTACCTTTGCAGATAGTCTTCAGGAACCAGGGTTCGATCCTATTTTTTTCTGCACGCTGTTCAATGGATTCCTCTCAATCACTCAAAACATGCTACAATTTGTCCCTAGGTGTGAATGTATGTAGTACATTGTGGCATGACATTTAGGGTGTATTCCACCATGAATGTTGTTGGTAAGGCAAGAAATGGAAGACCAGGAAAACATTCATATAAAAATGCAAATATGTTTTCCTCAAAGGCAAAGCAAAATTTCATATGTCAATAAGGACACGTAGAAAATGTAGCTGATACATAAGTTTCTACATCAGTGTTACTTGGACACAATTCTACTGGGCAGCATTGCTTGCACATACTAGGTCTGTTTCATTCCAATCATTGTCTAGATTCTAGGCTCTGAATCCACCATGATCAGGACAGATCACTTGCTGAGGATGAATATTTATATTTCAAATTGAATGGGATGGATTTCTTTCAGGTGGTCTTAAAAACTTGAGGTTGAAATATCCAGCATTTGTACAAAAAAAAAATAATTCTTAGAAACTTATTTTTTCATCTGTGGCATCTTTTAATACAATTCTGGTTTCATCCCTTATTATCTGTAATCTTTCCGATTATTACCCAGCTCTCGTATTCCTGTTCACCATTTCATTTCAGTGAAATGAGCATGTTTGTCTTGAGCTGAAATATATCTGATTACTGAATACATTTCCTCCAGGACTAGATGCCATTACACAGGTTAAGTAATTAGAAAATGTCCTGGCAGCCTCAAGGGTTTGTGCCAAATCCCCAGTGTGACATGGACCTGAACTACCAGGACATCAGGTTCTTTAATGAAATTAGTCAGAGATGTGTCACATAAACGAGACACGATGTGGCTGCATGTGTTAACATGATTAGAGCCGAGGGCCGAGTGAGCTGCAGATTCTCCCAGATGGACGTCTGACTGATTAGCCCCTCGTTTCTCTCACTGTCTTTCATATCATATGACATTTTCAGTCTTTTTAAAAAATCTATACCTTCGGTTTTACTGTTTTCTTTCATCTCGATCTTTCTCGTTTTCAATCTTCCTGTCTCCTTGTTGGCAGGTACGATCATGACACCGAACTATGTGAGTAACAGCAGTATGGAAGTGTCTCAGTGGTGTAACTGTGAAGGCAGTGGGAATCAGCTTCAGGAGTGTCTGCGCATCCTGCACATGTTCAACAGCAACACTTGCCTGCGTGAGTGTTACCGCACAAGCCATTCACATAGCCTGAAGAGCATGTTTAAAAGCGCAACACAATCCAAAATACCAGCCTTTGATGTGTTATACATAAATTTTCAGTCTATGCCAGATTTTCTCTTTTTTCCGGGAGGTTTGTCCGTTTGAAAAAAGAAGCTGCTATTGCCTACTTTGTGCGTGGGAAGGATAACATTGTTTTTTTTCTTTTTGTCCATTAGTGTGAGATTAACTAGCCATGGCTTTGGTTGATTCATGTATACAAAATAGAGCAATTAGCACTTGTCTGTAAATGCGTTCAACTGCACTTTGACGTTGTATGAGCAGAATGTGATTAGATGAAACATATAGGAAGGAGGGTGCTAGTCTTCTTACAATGTTAAATTAAACTTAATAATGGAATTGGCAAAACTAAAATTTTGCCAATTGCATTATCAAGGAAAAACCTTATTTATATATAAGTATTAGTAGATGCACTATACTTTTATTATTTAGAACATAAAAACAGAGGCCAAAACGTGTCCTGAGAATCACACAGAATATAGATTAAAATGGCAGAGGTAGAGCTGCATCTTCTTGGAGATAGACCAGCAAAATAATGTCTGGTTTTATAAAAACCAGACATTTTTGCACTACAAATACCTGTTTGTGAAAGGGCCATGCATTAGAAGTCATAAAGCAGTTGAAGGTCTGAACCAAAGAAATAAAAGCGAATTACCTCTACCATATTGAATTGCTCAGCATCATATTTTTTCCATTGCATCAGATTGCAATGAATCGCATTGTGTTTAATCAGTTCATAATCTGATCATATCACTGCATCATAATGAAGGTGGATCGTATCGTCTCGCATCTGTAGCTGCTTTATATGTATCTTATTTGTATTGTATTGTTGGCTATGCATTGAGATGTATTGGAGATGTATTAAGACTTTTAAGATATATTAATTGTAAGAATATAACCTACACACACATATCATTATTTATTTTAGTATTTATTAGGTATGTGTATATTACACACACAGCATATTCAGAACGTTTAAACCTCTTCCACCACCATTCTTGCTACCTTGCTATTTTAATGCATGTCTATAATGCAAACTTATTTTGGGTTCCATACAAGTTGTTTCTTTGAATCCACTCATTATATGGTCCATAAAACAAACAAGCCATTATTATTCTCACATGAATGCCAAAGTGAAAATTCTGTTCATGGCAATGATGTCAAGAAGCGTGCAGTATATTCATTTCAAAGATTTGGCAGCAGTCGACTTTGAGAAATATGTTGACGCTTTAAATGGTTTTACTTATTAATGCATGAGAGTGTATGAGAACTGAGATTAGTGGCAAATGGCCATGGTGGTTGAATTTACTGATGCTGACGGGAGAGAAAACTTCCAATAAAGCTGACTGTCACTCAGATCCACAATACATTGATTGTATTCCTGTTTCAGGATATTAATGACTTCTGCAACCTACATTAATGCAGTCATACTGGAAAAAGGCTTTACCCAAATCTGCCTCTTAAAATGCTAGTGGATTGTGGGTGATAGCAGCAGCTGGTATGAGTTAAGACAGGCCACTCCTTCAAAATATTAATAAATTAGTGTTCAACTTTATGGTATTAATGTAAAACCGCCCCTCCAGTTTAAAGAACCAATCACATGGTTGGTTAACAAAAACAACACTATTTAAAGTAACACAATCTGGTAAGAATGTGGTTTAAAGTTGAATAAAGCTGAATTAAAATTGTGTCTATGTTTCTGGTTGTCACAGGTAATGCCATAGAGAACATGGGGAGTGCCAATCCACGGACTGTGGAGGGTACACTGCTCCCTCCCCCTCGCCCCTCCCCCCATCTTCAACACGACGAACTAAATGTCAACTTGTTTGTAGACCTCAACTCGGTGGGTATTGATACTGACAAAAAATGCTTCTCAAGAACATGCTTCTCAACAAACTATAAAATACATTACTTAAAGTACACTACTAAACATGCTACTTAACAAACTATACTACTGAACATGTTACTAAACAAACTATTCAAATTACATTACTTAAACTACACTACTGAACATGCTATTAAACAAACTATACTACTGAATACTCAACAAACTATACTACTATACATGCTATTTAACAAACTATAAATTACATTACTTAAACTATACTACTGAACATGCTATTAAACAAACTATACTACTGAATACTCAACAAACTATACTACTGAACATGCTACTCAACAAACTGTAAAATACATTACTTAAACTACACTACTAAACATGCTACTTAACAAACTATACTACTGAACACTACCCAACAAACTATACAATACATTACTTATACTACACTACTGAACATGCCACTTAACAAACTCTACTACTGAACACTACTCAACAAACTATAACACACATTACTTAACAAACTATACTACTGAACATGCTACTCAACAAACTATAAAATACATTACTTAAACTACACTACTAAACATGCTACTTAACAAACTATACTACTGAACACTACCCAACAAACTATACAATACATTACTTATACTACACTACTGAACATGCCACTTAACAAACTATACTACTGAACACTACTCAACAAACTATAAAACACATTACTTAGCAAACTATACTACTGAACATGCTACTCAACAAGCTATAAAATACATAACTTAACATGCTACTCATCAAACTATAATACTTAACTGGATACTACTCAACAAACTATAAAATACATGACTTAAACTACACCACCAAACATACTATATAACAAATACTATTGAACATGCTACTCAGCAAACTATACTACTGAACACCACTCAGCAAACTCTAAAATACATAATGACAAAATATACTACTGAACATGCTTCTTAACAAACTATACTACAGAACAATACTCACCAATCTGTACTATGTTACATGTGACTCACCAAACTATACTACTGAAAATGCTGTTCAACGTACACAGTACTTAACAAACTACTAATCTTCTAAACAGTTTTTAAACACTATTTAGTTATATTTTTAAACACACTCCTGAAGACACTACCCAGTAGCTACTGTTAAACTAAACTACTGAACAAAATTAATAATATATTTAAACATGTAAAACAAAATTGATGATTTCACAATTAAAATCTATACTACTACACACTTCTCAGAAAACAAATAAATAAATCTACTGAAGGTGAAGTAGATAATAAAATATCAAACTAAACTATTAACCTGAATGATTGTCCAGAGTACAACACATTACACAAAAGAATTAGAGCAGAACACACTCCCCACCATTACACCCTACTGAATAGCTGAGCCAATGTACATAAATTAACTTTGTTGAACACTTGTGAGTGACTATTAGCTGACACAATAACACACAGTAGAGTGTGACTGTCAGCTTACATACAGAACCCCACTGTGGGCCTGCTCTTTTAAATGCAGTAATTCTGGCTTTGGAACGGGGTGTTTGACAGAACGCATGGCTGATCAGGAGCACAGCCAAGACAAAGTCACAGCCCAGTGCTCTGAAAACCTCCAACAGGAAGAGCTGTGTCTGTGAACCAGACCGCGTTAATTGAATATCCTATACAATAGATGCGACAAGAGCAGCTTTATTATTCAACACTACAGATTTAAGAGCATACTTTAATTAATGCTAACACACTGGTGTACACGCGAGTTTCATCTCAGCTACATGAACATCATCTCCACCCACTGAGCTATAATCACATCACTGCAATTCAGAGTGATAAGTGTCACATAACACAACTACCCAAACTACTACACACAACTACATTTAACTACCGAAACTACTACACTTAACACAACTATTCAAATACTACACATAACTAGACAATCTACTACACACAACTACACTTAACTACTCGAACTACTACACTTAACACAACTACCACATAACAAGAAATTTACTACACACAACTACACTTAACTACTCGAACTACTACACTTAACACAACTACCACATAACAAGAAATTTACTACACACAACTACACTTAGCTGAACAAACTAATTCAGTTAACAACTACACAAACTACTACACATAACTAGACAAACTACTACACACACTACTACACTTAACTACACATACACTACTACACTTAACTACACAAACTACCACACATACTACTATATGTAACTACACAAACTATTACACACTACTGCACCACTGCACATGACAAATACACATAACACTATTACACAATCTAATACACATAACACAACTACACAAACTACAAATAGTATTGCAAACCTTACACAAAACCTTTACACATAATACAACTACAAAAACACATAATGGAACTACACAAACTATGACCCAACACAACTAAGCATACTATTAACATAAAACTACACAGATTATAAAAACAACACAAATACACAAACCACAAATGTGACAGCGTACAGACTGTTTGGTTGTAGTTATTTGTGTTTGTAGATGTCCTGTAAATGACCTTAACTTTGGAACATTGTATAAGTGTTGCAGTCTAACCTTCTTTCAACCCTTCAAACACATTACATTCTGACCGCATCCTCAGGTAGTTAAAGGAATCCATTTTAACTCTACATTTGTAAAATTTTTCCAGCAGAGCTGCTGTTTATAATTCATGGTAATTGATATATAGCCCTAAAAACAAGACAGCGAATCTAAGTGGAAGGCTTTTTCAGTCAGCACTGGGATGGTTGTAGGTAGGGCCCTACATCCAAACGGCCCACACTGCCACGTTCAATTACTGAGGCCTCCATCCCTCAAGCTAATGACTCTTGTACGAAATTAAATCAATATTGATCTGGTGCGCTCTTTGCTGTGTTCTCAGATTATATTGGGGCTCGGAATAAGAGCCGACCGCCAACATTTCATCAGTGTGACGAAAGCTCGGTGGCAGTGTTACAGGCTATGAATGTTAATCTGTATCCATTTTGGTTGACTCTTTTCTCATCGTAATGTTTAAATTTACAGGCCAACTCGTGTGAGTTAAATGGCCAATCATCTGTTCATGAGCACGTCACAGCTCAGGGATCTACATCATTATTAGCAATTACAGCTGGGGGCTCAAAATGGACATGTCAAGTCAAGTCAAGTTTATTTGTATAGCGTTTTTTTACAATGAACTTTGTCTTAAAGCAGCTTTACAGAATTTAAAAATCAAGTTGAATGATGTGTATTTATCCCTGATAAACAGCCTCGGAGACTGTGGCAAGGATAAACTTCCTTAGATGTTATGAAGAAGAAACCTCAGAGGAACCAGACTCAAAAGGGGAACCCATCCTTATTTGGGTGATATCAAGAGTGTGATTATAGTCTTTAAAAAAATTAAATACAAAACACTGGAGAGTAAGATCTTACATTAGCACCAGAGTGTAATATTATGAGTAATGTGCTTTCTACAGTTTTATACAGTCATTTGAGATTATGCAACCAGGAGCTACTGAGTAAATAAAAAAAAAATATCCTTAACAGTTAAGATCATCATAGATCCAACACCAGCTTCTCCATGCCAGAGCCTTTATACACTCAAAGAGGTTCAATGTCCAAACACTAGATGAAGTGGAATCCAAATGGGGCTGGTATGTCTCTAGATGGTTCTGGATGTTTCCTGGCATCTTCTTGTTTAAAGGTCTATAATCTTCATGAGGTGGGACACGACTGGAGCTGGCGCAACCTCAGGATGCTTCGATATGGGTTGAGAAAGAGAAGCAGTGGAGTGTGTCTGAGCCCCGAACACTGTCAGGAAGACTATTTCAAAGTTTAGGAGCTAAATGTGAGAATGATCTACCACCTTAAGTGGACTTTGCTATTCTAGGAACTGCTAGGAGTCCAGAGTTTTGAGATCTCAAGGAGCGTGACGGATTGTAGGTGTTAGAATACTGGATAGATACATAGGAGCCAAACCGTTTAGTTTTTTATAAGTAGCAGTAGTTTGTAGTCGATTGAAAACTTAACAGGTAGCCAGTGTAGGGATGATAGGATTGGGGTAATGTGATCATATTGAACTCAGGCTGCTGTATTTTGGACAAACTGTAGCTTATTTATTAATGATGCGGGACAACCACCTAGTAATGCAATACAATAGTGCAGTCTGGAGGTCACAAATGCATGGAATAGCTTCTCTGCATCAGATATAGACATGTTTT
>MU551695.1:590238-656285 GCA_024362625.1 Silurus asotus | reverse complement strand
TATATATATATATAGAGAGAGAGAGAGAGAGAGAGAGAGAGAGATGATTTATTGTTTCTAGTCATTTAAAAAAGTGACCCCAATATCATTAATTAAATCGGTCCATGCCTCCGGTATTAAAAGTATTTTTGCGGAAGGACCAGAGACGTGATGTGATCAAAAACATGGAGCCTATTTATTACCCATATATATTTTTTGCAGCAACTTCATTTGCCCACGTAAATTGAATTTGAGATTTGGACGGAGACATGGACATCACCACTGACGCTGCAGTGCTCATCCATGACCCCAATATCATTAATTAAATCGGTCCATGCCTCCGGTATTAAAAGTATTTTTGCGGAAGGACCAGAGACGTGATGTGATCTAAAACATGGAGCCTATTTATTACCCATATATATTTTTTGCAGCAACTTCATTTGCCCACGTAAATTGAATTTGAGATTTGGACGGAGACATGGACATCACCACTGACGCTGCAGTGCTCATCCAATCAGAGGCCTTAATTAAGAACACGCACGTTTGGCGGCGGGAAGATTGACGTGTGTGTCCAGATGCCTCTCAGCTCGTGTGATGGCTGGTGTAATTTTTTAATTGCTGTCACTGAGCAAAGATCACAGCGTGATATAAAGACATGAGGCAGTGTGAGCTATGTCCTCGCCTTACAGTAGTACACTTCTTTTTTTTTTTCTTTTTTTTTACTGAAACAAACAAACAAGCCATGCGTTAAATGACTGCAGATAGCAGGATATCAGAGGCACTGAGGCAGAGCGCTGAGTGTCGGCTGAATATTTTTTATACCTTTTTTGTCTTTATGTGAATGTGAGCCGTTACTACACAGTGTAAACACATCCAGCTTGAATGTGTTAATGTTTAGCTTTAATACACTGATTTAGAGAAAGAGAGAAAGAACAGAAAGACTGAAAATCTGAGAAAGAACAAGAGAGACTTGCTAAGAGAAAGAGAGAGGCCAAAGAATGAAAAAGAAAAAGACAGAGATAAAGAACAATAGATATACAGTCAAAAGAAAGACAAGTGGCAAAAAGAGACAGAGAAATAGAGATGTGTAGAAAGACAGAAAGACTAAAAGCAATATAGACAGCGAAAGAAACCAGGAAAGGCTATAGACAGAAAGAGAGACAGACAGAATGACAGAATCAAGAAGACTAAAAAGAGAGACACTGACAGGGAGAGTGAGAAAAACAGGCAGAAAATAAGGATAAGAGGTAAGGAGAGAGAACTAGAAAGATTTAAAGTAAACAACAGAAACAGAGAGAGAAAATGTTTAAATGAACAGAGACAAACAGACAGAAAGAGAGACAGACAGAGAAAGGAAGACGCAAACATGCATGCAGAGAGAAAGACAGAGCCTGGTATAAGCTGGAGTGAGTGAGACAGATACAGATACTGTGGAGAGTGAAAGAGATTAAGAACAATAACAGAAAGAGAGGGAGACAGGGAGAGAGCGAGGGAAAGTTGAAGAAAAAGAATAACAGGAAAAAGCCAAAGCACGAGCGAAAAAGATATAGGGTATAAACAGAGGAGAGGCAGAAGGCTTGTGAGAGGATTAGGAGTTCTCAGAGTGGGAAAGATTGCACGAGGATGAAAGACTGAGGAAAAGTCAACGTGAGAGTGAAAGAGAGATCGAGAAAGAGAGAGAGGGAGAGGGGGAAAAGAGAGCATCAGCAAGGTTGAAATAAGCTTTGCTAGTAAAGGCTGTGTGCTGCAAATGAAACAGGAGCATCTGACTACACCACTAATACAAATACTAGGTCTCACACACACACACACACACACACACACACACACACACACACACACACACACACACACACACACACACCTTGTTTAGAGACTACAGCATTCAGATGCCAAGCTTTCTCTTTTCTATCGCTCTCACACAAGCTTTCAAATACTTACTCCCCCTCAATTTCTTTTCCTCCCAACCCTCCCTCCCTTTCTCCCTCCCTCCCTTTCTTTCTTTCTTTCTTTCTTTCTTTCTTTCTTTCTTTCTTTCTTTCTCTCAGTGTCTTTTATCCTGAAGCATTGCCATGTGCTCAGTGGACTGTATCGCTCTCTGTTCCACCCTACACTACATCCCCAATTACATGACCATAATTAACATCGCTAATGTTTCCCTAATGAAGAACATTTTAGAAAGAGAAAAAAAAAATTCACCCCAAACACCAAGGCCGTATCAAATCCAGCCGAGTGCATGTAACACTTATTCAGAACACAAAAAGCTTTATTTTGTCCTAATTGACGCCTCCCGGCTTTCGACCGCCATTTTATTTGGGTCATTGGGAATTCTACATTAGTATGTAAAGCGATGACACCAGTGCATTGTTTTCACCAAGTTTTTTCCCTTTCTTTCTTTCTTTCTTTCTTTCTTTCTTTCTTTCTTTCTTTCTTTCTTTCTTTCTTTCTTTCTTTCTGTGGTTTGCCTTTCTGTATCTGTGTTGACACTGGACTTTAGTGTTTCACGCTCCACTGTTGACTGTGCACACATTTGCAGACCATAGACAGATGTGCGCTGCAGCACGTACGGACCGTTCACGACACGTCATCGCTCGCCCTGTGAACGCTTTTGTGGTGTGACAGCAGATGTTCCATCAACTATAAAAAAAATTGTAGAACAATAATAGAAAAATATTTCGCTTTTTTTATTCCTGGAGGAAAATTTGAGAATGTGATCTATACAAAAGTTACCTTGAAACCCTCAAAAACACACCACACCCCTTCTGCCCATATATTTGTTAATATATGTAAATATATTTAAGTTAAAAGAAATATCCTAAACATTGCATCATACAAATAAAAATTCCTATGTATCTGTTTTTTTTTGCCCAATCCACACGCAAGATTAGTTCAGTGCTCCGGCATGGGGATACTTTCTTTATGGAGTTCTCTTGTCTTTATGGGTTTTCTCTGAGTTATACGGTTTCCGTCCTTCTAAAATACAAAAGACCTGGTAGATTGGCTTCTACAAATCACTACTTGGTTTAGAATAAGTGTTTCAATGCCTGTGTACTGTATGTGTGTAAATGTCGCCTTGAAATGAACTGTATTTCAATATATGTTTCCAGTGCAAACCTGGAATAAATGGGTGAAAACTGGTTAAATTGGATTGCAAACAGGAATTAATGTTGAGTTTTCTAAATATCTAATTAAATTTGTGGTAAATTAGCTCCTCAAGTCACAACCTCAATGTAGAAGATATCTACTTAGACGTGAGAGAAGAAAAACCTGACTGGGTTAATTTTTCTTTCTAGTAACATCTTACTTACTGGCATAAAGCAAGGTCTGATTCTGTAAATATTACAGTGAATTAATAGAGAGATGGGTAGCACTTCCCTTGACAAGGATAAAAGAGGTGTGGATAGTGGCCTGCATCGCATATACGGTTAAGGCACTACCACCTACTTCGTGGCATCTCTAACGTGAATTTCCCTCTGGGATTAACAAAAAGTGATCTATCTATTTGTATAATAAAAATGCTATATTATTTTTTTCTTTTGCCAGAAAATGTTACTGAAATGTTACTAGAAACCCCTTACATACACACCCAGTTTACATCCTAGAATCAACCCTGTATCCACTACACATGTGCGGTATTCCTGCTATACATATTCGTAACTGAAATGCCCTTTAATGAAGGAAATGAAACTCTAAGAAGAAGAGATAGAGGAATAGATTTGGTTGCTCAAAAGTGCTGCTCTGTGCATTCTGATACCCCCATGTTGACTTGTTCCAAACCCACCCTACACCCCTCCTGCACTCACTGTAATCGCTCCTCACACCTGCTCTATAAAACAAACAAACCCAAACATGGCTACCATATGTTCCCTAAACACACCCCATACTCTCAAATCACCCCTCATCCCTGGTGCACATGATCACGGCTTGAAGTTGTTCTTTCTGATGACGTTCCTCCGAGATCGGCTCCTTTTGACGCGCCTTCAAAAGCATCTCTTTTCGAAGAAAAGTTTCATGTTGCCAAGGTTAAACAGTGATGCTGGCTTTGGTTGAGTCGGTTTTTGACAACTCCCAGCTGCCATGGGTGCAACACAACACGCCCTCCTTTTTCCTTTTTCCCGAAAGGATCAGATCCCAGAGCCGTGACTCTTTATCCAGACGATGCAGCGGCGTTGGCTGGCGATCAGCGCTAATTCACGATTAGTCACATTAGCACAAGTAGTCATGGCCTGGGAGTCTCGTATGGGCTCTGGAACTCATTTCTCAGCCTTTTCGCACTCCGTTTTGATATTTGGGTTCTGCGCTGTTTCCTGTTTCCTATCAAGTGTATTAAAGAAGACAAAAAAATAATTATTGAAAAAGGATGAAATCACTGTTGCTGTGTACCATAAATATTGTTCCATCTGAAATAAAGGAAGAAACGATCGGTCGGAGTTTAATTCTCTGGGAGTTTTTCTTTCTGAGAGAGTAAACGTGTGTGTGTGTGTGTGTGTGTGTGTGTGTGTGTGTGTGTGTGTGTGTGTGTGTGTAAGTGTGTGTTTATATTCTGAGCATACACTCTATTTTCTGACACGTAAGCACATATGCCCCCGAGCTAGTGTAATGTCAAGGCTATGACTGTAGAGTAACATTGTATGCATGTATTTGTGTGTGGGTTTAATTTATATTCTAATCTTTTTGCTCCAGCTCGGATGGTTTCCTCCTTTTCGGAAAACCTTAATTCGAAAGCATATGCACCCTGAGCAAGTTCGACTAACTCTTTTGACATGTGCAAGTTCCTTTAAGTGTGTGTGTGTGTGTGTGTGTGTTTGTGTGTGTGTGTATGTGGCGTGAGAGCACTTTTGGTCGATTCCCCAGGGTGTATCTGCGTTGTAATTGCATCGTGCCCAATCAGAGCATCAGTTCTGATGAGGGCAATGCCAGTGGAGTCTCCCTCACTCTCTCTCTCTTTCTCTCTCTCATTCTTTCTCTCTCTAGCTCTGACATGTGGGAGCCACACAGAGCCCATTTATTTATTAATCAGATTGCTTTCTGTCCCACCGTGTTCAATCACAACACGGCTGATGAGATTACAGACTCTCTCCTCTCTCACTGAGCCACGACCCCCCCAACACTTCTCTTTACCACCCCCATCTTCTCTCCTTCATGTCCATGCACAGTTAACGGAGTTGAGGGTAGAGGAGAAAACAAGCTCACTCTCCAATGTATATTCTTTCTTTCTTTCTTTCTTTCTTTCTTTCTTTCTTTCTGTCTTTCTTTCTTTCTTTCTTTCTTTCTTTCTTTCTTTTCTTTCTTCAGGCTTCTTAAAATCTGCTTTCTCTCTCTCTCTATTTTTCTCTCTCTTGCTCTCTTTTCCCCTCCTCTGTTGTTCTTCAATCTCTCCATAATTGCCAGGCGTCGCCTTTTCTTACTCAGGAGGCAGGTCTGCCGGCTTTATCGTTTAATAAAGAGGTCATATAAAAAAGAAATATGTCCCCCCTCCTCCCCATCTCTCTCACTTTCAGTCTCTCTTTCTTTCTCTCTCTCTCTAGCTCTCGCTGTCTTCATCTGCTCCCTGGAGAGGTTTAGTTTTAAGATGCCCCTTCCTGCCGGGTCCCTGTAGGAGCTGCTTTCTGTTCATGCTCACTTAGTGAAAGGAGAGCGGCTGAAGGAGATGAAGCTAGAGAAGAAGAGGAGGAGGAGGAGGGAGAAGAAGAAGGACAGACATTTTAAAGCTTTTAATCTGTTAATGGGGCGGTAGTAAGTCTCGATTAAGCATTTAAGAACAGCCAGAGCTTGTATCCTTATTAAACATTTATGTGGCTGATGTCAATTTTTGCTGACCAATCATATTCCTTTATCAGCACAAACTTGATTTTATCAATTGATTTGTCGATTTAGCGCCATGCAGTCACTTACTTTTCGAATGCACAAAGGGGTGACCAAGAATGCACCTAATGTTAGGTTGCTATTGACAAATTGACAAACTGCCACTGACAGTTTTTTTTCAATTATTACTCCTCTTTACTTTCTAAAGATTCAATATTTCCTCGAGCGTAACCAGTCACTCTATACCTATAGTCATGTCCTAAGCACATTGCACTTATTTAAATGCCCACCGGAGCTTAGAACAACTGTAACTCTCAATCTCCTCATTTATTTTTCTCTTGAATATGCACTTTTGCTTTCTGAGACATGACCTTCATGACCTTGTCTACAAATTGCTGCCTTCTATATAGAATGAGCTGAGTCCAGGATGGTCAGTCTGTAAATAGAGCCGAATCAGACTGGTTATGAGAAAATTACTTCAATTAGTTCTGCACTCGACCCAAAATCATTGGGGTCAAATATTTCCTCCTGGAATAAGAACCCATCAGATTTAGCCCATTGTACTTGTTTGCTTACTGTAAGAACGTGCCATAAGCCATATTGCTTACTGTACGAATGCACCATCATCCCATTTGGTCCCACCGTATCGGGATTTTACTGTATCTGTAACCCTTGGCTCACTCCGAGCTGTTTATCTTTCAAGTCAAAGATCTGTTCTGGCAAGTGGAAAAGAGAATGGACCATACTGTTTTCAAACTAGGTTGGTGCTAGCACTTTCCATGGCTCATAGATCTGCGTGCACTGATAGGCAAAGCTGTCGCTGACTACTGCACTGCAGATAGTGAAAGAGAGAGAGAGAGAGAGAAGAAGTGAGGGCTGGATCAGGAGCCACTTTATAATTACATCTCTTTATAATACCCTATCAACATCCTGGAAAAGAGCTGGGTCATGATGCGCACCGAGGTGGTTGTTGTGTCTCATCAGAACGGAAGTATCACTCGACAGAAACGATGAGCTCTACAGCAGATCCCTGAGCTTTGTTGAAATGCATTAACCGTGATCAGTCGACAAATATGGAGCTTCACAAAAAACGAGAACTACCTTTTTGCTTTTGTCCATTTGTAGCAGAAAAAGATATGTGGTTTGTGTCATCTGCTTAGGGTAACATCACACATCATGTGCCCACAAAACACACTTACATTAGAATGGCTTTATTGGTCACACCAGTCTAAATTCAAAGGCTGAGGACTGTCACATTTTCTCTGAAACCGAGGTTATTAAGGGATATATGGTTATTTACATTTACATTTGAATGTGCGCATTTAACAGACACCCTTGTCCAAAGCGACGTACAAAAGAGACTGAATTCTGTAATCTGTTTAGTCAGATGAATTTGCTACTTAGAGCACTAACTGTAGTTATATAACAGGTTTATATTAATATATTCCATTGTATTACATTACTCTGTCAATAGCAATAACTTGCACAGGCACTTACAGTATATGATGCATGCCGAGGAGAAGGAAGGAGTCTCCATCGTTAAGGGCTTTGTTTTTTTAAAAGGCGAGTCGTGTCGCGCTGTGTGCAGTCAGCACTGAAATGCTGTAGAGTGTGGGACACGACTGGATGATAGAGAAATGTATCTAGCAGCACAACACTTTTCACAACAAAAAGACTAAAACAACATACTAAAAACGTCTCAGGCATGTTTGTTTTTATCTTTTTTAACTTATATTGAAGATATAGCTGAGATAGAAGCTTAGTGGTAAAGAAATTGGTCTTTGGATCTGAAGGTCAAGTTCAAATTCCAGCCACACCATGCTGCCACTCCTGGGCCCCTGAGCAAGGCCCCTTAACCCCAATAGCTGCTCAGTTGTATGAATGAGATCAATGTAAATCCCACTGGATAAGGGTGTCTGCCAAATGCCATAAATGTAAATGATATTGGTCTGTGGTTAGACAGCTAAGGACCAAGGTCAGTTTTTTTGAGGGAAGTGCTAACTCAGTGGAAAAGAAGGTCATTGGTTAAAATCCCAGCACCAAGAAACTGCCACTGCTGGGCCCTTAAATCGTAATTGCTTAGCTGTGTAATCATAATTGTAAATGTAATATGTAACATAGAGATTATTAAAAGAATGACTGCTTGTAAATAAAAGGTAAAGAGGGTTTTAACTTGTACATTACAGCACAGTGAAATGCTTTTTTACATATCCCAAGTATGTTGGGAAGCAGAGCACAGGATCAGCCATGATACAGAATTCCTGGAGCAAAGAAAGTTAAGGGCCTTACTCAAGGGCCAAAAAGTGGCAGCTTGGCAATACTGGGTCTTGAACCCTTAACCTTCAGAGCCTTGAACATTGAGCTAAAGCTTCACATACCATAATGCGATAACCTTGTTTCCAAATAAGATGTAACCTTAAGTAGATCAAACCTGCCAATCTTTAATGAATAAAAAAATGCTGGCAAAACAGTGTGCTTTTACAGTAAGTGCAGCATTCTGGCATGTGCTGTTATTGAAAAATATTTGACATACTCTAGAAAAGCTCAGTGTGTGCTTAGGCTAAGATAGAGTACAAGTACAGCCTGCACCGTGAGGCTTTTCTTACCATGACCCTGTGGTTCACTTGGAGTGATCTCGAAAATGTTCCTGTTAATAAAAATACGTATAGAACGTAATAGAATCTAGCATCACCTTAGCATACTCTCAACTTTTTCAATATAAGGGCATTCCCCCATGTTTTTTTTTTTATGGTAGGCCTGGAGTTCGATGTAAAACTCTAATTAATTCAACAGGCTGGATTTATTTGTTACATTAATCCATTAAAATAATTGCATTGTAAATTAGCATTTGTGTGTCTCAAGCCCTGTCCCTCCAGTCCATAGATTCTAGCTGTATGTTCATGAGTGAACAGTTGATTTGTGTGTATGTATGTCCAGGTCTGTGCATCATTCCAGCACATCATTACTTCATTACATCTGTGTGCAGCCAGCACTCATCAGATACTGCCATCGCTCTGGTTGTCCCTGCATCCGTCTCTGTTGCTCGGCTTCTATCTAATTACCGGCCAGCCGCATGGCTCACTGTCTTCCCCCTCTCTTTGTCTCACTGTCCATCTTTCTGCCTGTCTCTATCTTTCTTATCCTCTTTATTCAAGTCTCTCTGTGTGTGTGTATATGTGTGTGTGTGTGTTTGTTTGTGTGTGTGTTTGTGTGTGTTCTTTTTCTCTCCTTGTTTGTGTTTGACCCAGCGTCGGAAACTTTGGTCTTTTCTTTGTGTCTCACTAAGCCAGTGGAATGTGCACTTTTACCATGCGGTATTTTCCTCCATTCTCTCTCACTTTCTCTCTCTCTCTCTCTCTCTCTCTCTCTCCCATTCTCTCTCACTTTCTCTCTCTCTCTCTCTCTCTCTCTCTCTCTCTCTCTCTCACGTTCTCTCTCTCTCACACACTCTGTGTGTGAGGAAGATATAGTCCTGACTGCTTTTTTTCCCATGCGTGTGCAATAGTTCAGACTCTGTTCTCACACAAACGGGTAGTTTACTGTCTAATGGGGCCTGTGTTTTTAATGGCGAGCAGCGAGCTCTTCCCGGTTGCGCAGCCTCGTATTCGGTCCCCCTCATTACCCCTTTATCACTCCTCCTAATCCTTCTTTCTATTCTCTCTTTTGCTCGTTCTCCACTCCATCCATCATGTCATTTCATTGCATCCATTTTCACTCGATGATTTCACCACACTTTCCATTTTGTACTTTAATTACTTGTTTTACCACTCATTTTACTGCTCACTCTCGCTCTCTCTCTCTCTTTCTCTCGCTCTCTCTCTCACCTTCTCTTCCTTTCTCTTCTATGACTGTATCACCTTATCTCTCTCTCCTTCTTGCCTTGCTCTCTCTTTGCATTAGTATGAGAGTGGACTGGTAACTGAAGTGTCTCTATACTCCAGTGCTCCTGTGCCGCACTAATAACAGAAGCCGCAGTAATTTATGGTCTGTTGTCTGTTTTAAAGGCATCAGCATGTTTAATACACCTGCCGTACTGTCACGCTAGCCTGGTCACTCCACCACCTCCTCCCTCTTTCCATCTCTCGCTATATTTCGCTCAATCTACCACTATCACGCTTACTCATGCTCACGCCCGGGGCAGCTCGATTCATTTCTCCTTTTCTGTTTTTTCCCCACCATTCTGCTTAATTTTGTCTGTTTCTTCCAACTGACCCGCCTTTCTAGTAGCCCTCTATCTCTACCTTGGATCTGCCGGTGAAAGCGTGTGGATATCTGCCTTTTTTATCAGCCTTTCTTTTCCATCCATTACATTTGTTTGTGCTTCGCCCCCTCTCTATCAGCTCTCACCTTCTTTTAGCATTAATTCAGTATGACATCAGATCTATCGCTCTGGCTTTTGCTGCCACCCTCGTTCTCGTTTTCCTCCTCAGGGAGGTCACCTCTCTGTCAAGGTTCTGTTCATTTGTTGTTCCCTCCATCTCCCTGCCTATCCCTCTCTCTGGTGCCAAGCGTGAGAAGTCTATCTCGGTCTCAGGCTCCTGTTAAAGAGTCCTTGACTACTTCTGCCTGGCGCTGAAAGCTCCCTTGCGCCACATGTTTTTATCCCTCGACAGGTGCCGGGATGCAACCCTACACTCGTTTGCGCAGGGTGGGGGGAGTTGAAGACATGCTGCGGAGAGATGGGAACAGGCCGTTAAGCTCAGAGCCAGGAAGATGGGATTGGGGGGGTGGCAGGGGGGGTTCTCTTGGGGCTGTGAGAAAGAGAGAGAGAATGCCAAAACAGCCCTGTCTCCTCAAGCTAAATGTGGGCTTTCTCAAGATTAGGCTTAGGCAGTGCTGTTGATTTCTTAACAAAAAACTCAAAGAGTTTGCTGCATACTTTTGGGCGTCAATTCATTTCATCTCGTCCGTATCACATGCAGCCAGCTGTGTCGAGCAAAAACAAAAAAACTGTAATTAAGCGTGAAGAGCAAACGGCTGGATTACAAATGAAATGAAAATAAAATTGCACACGTTTACGTTATTAGCCCCATGCCGAGTAGGACATGTTTGAGTTTCAACGTCTTCACTATTTTAGCACTTGTTATTATTATTACAATGTTATTTGCAAACAGGAGAAGCATTTAACCTTAAAGTACACATCTAAATCAACACACTGCAACTGCATTGCCCTTGAGCAAGGCCCTTAACCCTCAACTGCTAAGTTGTATAAATTAGATAATTCTATATGGGTGTCTGCCAAATGCCATAAATGTAAATGTAAACCATGTCAGAGTCATTTTTTAGGTGGCTTATCACACACAGAAAACATTTATGTACAAAAATACCAAAACCATTCATTTTAATCTGATGAAGCATCTTTCTTTATTTTACATTCATTTGTTAACATGTAATATAGGATTACATGCTTCAGATCTACCTGTTCATACACCTCAGGTCTATTGGCTTTTTGCCCAAGCTGTGAATAAATCTATCATTGTGTATATGCATGCCACATTGTTGCTCCAGGTGTATTCAGGGTATATTTTTGCATCGCTTCCATTGTTGCCATAATAGGCTTTGGATTCACCATGATGCTGGAACGAATAAAGTGAAGATGAATGAATAAATTTAAGCTTAATTAGTTTTCCCTCCAAGCACACCTGTCTATAATATGACACCTATTTATTTAACACCTAATTACAATGTGTGAGAGCAGCCACTTATTAAGTCACTAAATACAAAGCTTTAGGTCTTGTTTAATTGTTTTCCTTTCATTGTAGATTTCGATTCGTCTGACCACAGAACAGTTTTTACACTTTGCTTCAGTTCATTTTAAATGGGCTTTGGCCCAGAGAAGACAGCAGCATTTCTGGATAGTGTCCACATATGTCTTATTCTTTGCATGATAGAGCTTTAAGCTGCATTTGTGGGTGACACGGTGAACTGGGTTCAGAGACAATGATTTCTGGACGTATTTCTGACCCTATGCAGGCTTAATTGTAGGATCATGCTTGTTTTTATGGCAGTGCTGCCTGAAGGTCCAAAGATCACAAGCATCCAATATAGTTTTGCTTCTTTGTCCTTTGCGTGCAAAGATTTTTCCAGATTCTCTGAATCTTTTGATGATATTATGTACTGTATATTATGAGAGATCCAAAGTCTTCACAATTTGATCATTCTGAATTTTATCACAATTTCTGGACACAGTTTTTCACAGATCGGTGAACCTCTGCCCATCTTCACTTCTGAGAAATTCTACCTGTTTTCTATGTTTTACAATGAATAAAATACAGGTTTATCAGATCTATTTCCACAGCATCTTAACTAATGTGCGTTGCACATTTTGGGCTTCGTAGTTGATAGTAAAGTGAATTAAAAAAAAAAACCTTTAAATTGTTATAGAAATGTAGGTTAAATTTGTTTTTGTCCATTTATGGAATGATGGAATATAAACAATATTCTGCTGAGACCAGCAAGCATCAGATGCAAAAACTTTTTTGTTCTCACGTGTAACATGAAAATAGTGTTTAATTTCCCGGTGTAGCAAAGTATTCCTTGGAGTCTAAACTGTGCTTGGAGTTATTTGGTATCTCTTCTTTGCAGTTACCCTAATACATCTGGTATCATCTTACAGAGCCCAACTTCAAACTAATTAGTGTGCTTCTTCCTGCAAGCGAAGGGTGATGACTGATAAGAAGTGATCAGTGTTGGGAAAGCCAAGCCAAAAAGCTACTTAACTTAGCTCCTGAACACCATTCAGCTGAAGGTAATTAAGGATCAGAGAGAAAAGAAGAAAGAGAGAAAATAACTAGTTACACTAAAACTATTTTTGCAAAACCGTCAACTTCTCTATGGCTAGTTCATGAGAAACATTAATTATGATATAACACCTTGTTTAATGATGATGACAGAAGCGAGCCACGGGATCTATTGTCTGACAGATGCTGCACAGGGATCGCTGAACAGGAGGTGGAAGTGTTCTGTAGAAAGACAGAATAATATCACTATAGTAGGAGAAATAAGAAGGAAATTAACTACTCAGCCTTATCAAAACTGTAGCTTATTAAAGATACAATACAGAATGTTGATATGCAAAAAGACAATTAGAAACATGCCATTATAGGAAAATAATTAACGCAAGGCTGAGGTGTTACAATTTGTTAGTAATTAAAATTTATGTGATGTATTGAAATATTTGCCATAATACTTATCTGCCATATCTATCTATGCATAGTTACTTTTTAATGCTGTGGAAGGTCAGTGAAAGGTTAGAAAATTCGCTTACTGTCTGTAATAGCAGCTAGAAACAGTGGTTTTCTCTCACCAGTCTTTCTTATTCTATTACAGTTAATAATAAAAAATGCAGCTTGGTTCCAGAAAAACTGGTGAGAAAAGCTGGCAATCCTGAAGGCTTTCCCTTGGCGAAAAACATTCAGACACAGAAGGCTCCTAGCATAAATGTGAAATAGACGTCTACTACACCTGCAAATATTTAATTCCTATAAAACCAATAACATTACAATGAGCACACTAACATAAACCTATGAAGCACTGCTGAATACACAGGATATACGACTTTGAACTCTCAAGCTCTCCTGTGTAGACATTAGCTTTTGCCTGTTATTGAAAAGGTTTATTGTTTTAGGCCTAAACTTGCTTTATATATCTGATGGCATATGATGGTGTATTATGTAATGTTGATGATTATTTATATATTTTGTTTATTTTTATTGTTCTTTATTGTCTTATTGTTTTTGCTTTTAATTTTTATGATCTTATAATTAAATAAACAGCTAATCAGTTAAAGGATCAATATTTATATATTCAAAATGTAAGTGTTGTCATTAGTCATTGTCCTTTTAGCTCTAATCACAGAAAACATTCAAATGTCTCTTAGTGTGGTGGGAAATGAACCAGAACTTGGATCTTTTTTATAAATGCACTGAGGGAAAAATTTAAAAGCAAAAGTAATCGCCATCATGATTCAATATTGACTATTTATTTCCACAAGCTACTACAAAATGGTTGAGAATGGCTGAGACCGTTTACAACTGTATTTGACATCGAAATAATACTCACATACGGTATTTATTACTTTACAATTACTTTACCCGTCTGCTGCAAATGATGGAGGAGTATGCAGCGAGGAAGGGGGCTTTTGTTTCACATAGACCATTTTCCAAATGGAAAATAAAAATGTCTTCCGAAGACGAACATGCTGCTCGAGAATTGCGTCGCAGCCAAAGGTAATAACAGAGCGGAGGCCGGGTTTCATCAGGGCTTTTCTCAGTCAGCGATGGCGGACGAGCACAAGGAAATGATTTAGTGGAATGACTGGAAAAACACGGCGCTCCTCTCGTACCTGTTCCCAGAGGAGCCGCTGTGAGACACAAACCGCTCTGAAGCACTTTCAGAAGAAAACGGAGTGTCAATCAGACGGGCTGGAATAAAATGTCTTACATATCCCATCTCTCACATGGCCCTATGTGCCTCATCAATCTGTCTGTGCATGTCTGTTTGATCTTATATACTCTATAACTTTCTCTTTTCACTTCCAGCAACTCTTTCTGATCCTAAACGTCAGCGTACTCGCACAACTTTAGTGCTCACCTACAGTACATCACTCACTCGCTCTCAGAACTCTCAGCTCTCCGTCACGGCACATTAACATACACTAACAGTCAACCGCTCACCCTCGTACACACACTATACTGCACACGCATAACACTACACACACTTTCCAAATGTGTCTGAGTTGGGAGAGCATAGTGCAGGGTTAGAGGGGATTAAGAAGTCAATACCAGCTGACATACAGCAAATTCTGGTGAATAATTCATAAATGCCTCTCACTCAAGGACATCACTCTTTTTATCTTTCCTCGTTTCGCCTCCGTATGTCCAGCAGGCTCCAGATTCATGGGGTTTGCTTCATCAAGTTTCATCCTCCTGACAGAGCTTCTCTCCATTTGGATTCTCACTTTCTTTAAATGCACTCGAAATTCTTTTTATTGCACTTCAGCCCAGTTATTTCTACCCCAACAAGACAGGGAAGGATCTTAACTCGTTAAGATATTTTTGGCTACCTCAGGCACGCAATACCCCTTTCTCTTTACTTAATGTTTCCATTCCATTTATCTCTTACAACATTTCTTTATTTCTCAGTCGCTCTCTTGAGCCCTTTCTCTCAATCAGTCCCAACTCTAACTGTTCTATTACATGTCAAATCCTAAATTCCTTCTGAAACGGAAAAGGCTTGTATCAGGTCCAGATTCCTGTACACCCTTTTTTTACAATCACATACATCATGCATGCCATCATCATCATCATCATCATCATTATCATCATCATCATCATCAAAATTCATTTTTAGTAACTCAATAATTAAAGCTCTTGGTTAATAATCAGATTGGGGGTTTAAACTCAACACTCCTATCCTATCTGGTCCAGGGGTGCCATAGTTTCCTAACAAACTGAGATACAATCTATGAAGAAATGAATATGCTATAATGAATATGTGATAAATAAATCATTATTTTTTTACTATGGCTTTATTCCTGAGAACGTTGAGTGTAAGGAAAAAAACTATATTTGGAAGGTCATTTCATGGCAAGGAATCACTTGGGGCAAAAAAAACAACCATTGTGTTTTGGGGAGGTAGGAGGCATCACGAGAAACCCAAATAAATCATTACAGACACAAAGAGAATGTAGAAAATGTCTGTAGCAAGTGCACAAGCTGCAAAATTACCAATGCCTGGTAGACCACTCTCTGACACCAGACATATAGATGCCTTACAGAAATACAAAGTAGGGCTGTAAGACAATGTACTCAGATTTAGACAGGATGTGGGTGTGGCCTAAATCAGGACATTATTATTATTACTATTATTATTATTATTATTATTATTATTGTTATTTTTTTCCATTTTATTATTATTATTATTATTATTATTATTATTATTATTATTATTATTATTACATTCCCCAACAGAGATATTCCTCCATGTGCATAATGAGTGGTCAGCTGCTGACAGGGGGATAATTTAAAAAGAAAGATGTTAAGCTGAAATTGCATTTGCACAAGTGCCCTACATAGTAAGTACAGGCACATTGTGCCAAAGAAGGTCAGACTGCACAAAAAAGCACTCAGAACACCGACATGAAGCTGCATATAGCCAGAGTAACAGAGCAGAGAAAACCTCCTTGGCATTGATGAAAGCAACAGTTTCTGCACTCGGTCCACAGCCAGCAGTCACACATTTTTATTTGCTTGTTTGGCTGATGCTTTTATCCAAAATGACTAACAGTTAAGAGAGGATACAACTGGGAAGTTGAAGGTTAAGGTTCTTGCTCAAGGATCCATCTATGTCAGCTTGGCTGTAAGATTTGATCCGCAGCTCAAAGGCCTCAGCACTCAGCCACCACTTCCCTCACATTATGTGTAGAAGATCAAGGTTTGGAGAATTCCATTGCTCAAGCTCTGGCTCTGGAGCTCTATTACAAAAAAAAACTTCAGTTCTGTATCATGCAACTTAGTTACATGCATGCCACTTTATTTAGATCACATTGTAAGCCCATATTTTATTCACAATAGAACATAAAAAATATATCTTACTAAGGAAATGTACTGTTTTAAGGGAATACAAGGTAATTTTGAATTTAATGGCTACAACACATCTCCAAAAGTTGGGATAGTGGAACAAAATGCTGGAAAAGTAATTGTTACTAAAAAAAAAAACAGCTGGAGGAACATATAATTGCAACTAATTAAGGTAATTGGCAAAAGCTTAGTAACGTGACTGGATATAAAAGGGTATTATAGAAAGGCAGAATCTCAGAGTCTAAACCTTTCTGTGAAAAACTGCATCTACAAATTGTGTAACAGTTTTAGAATAAAGTTCCGCAACATGAAATTCCAAAAACGTTAAATATGTTATCATCTACAGTACATAAAAATAAAAAAAAATCAAAGAATCTGAAGTAAATCTCTAATTGAAAGGGACACATCAATATTGGACACCCGTGATCTCCGGGCCCTTGCATCAGAAACAGGCATGATTCTGTAATGGAATCACTCAAAAACCTCTCCAGACATTGCTGTCTGTGAATACAGTCTGCTTTGTCATCCATGAAGGCAGGTTCATGCACAAAGAAGCCATATGTGAACATGATCCAGAACCACTGACATTTTCTCTGGACCAGAGGTCATTTAAAATAGCCTGAGGCAAAGTGGAAAACTGTTTGATTTGTGATTAGACAAATCAAAATTAATTTCCTTTTTTGTTTTTAAATCATGAAGGATTATCTTGATCGCTATCAGTGCTCATTTGAAAACTCTGCATCTAGGTAAGGGGGTCCATTCGGGCATATGGAATGGGCAGCTTGCACATCTGGAAAGGCACCATTAATACTGCAAAGTATATACAGGTTTTAGAGCAGCATATGCATCCAGACGTTGTCTTTTTCAAGCAAGGCCTTGCAAATTTCAGCAAGACAATACTAAACCATATACTATAATAACAGCATGATTTTATAATAGAAGTGGCCTGCCTGAACTCCAGACCTTTCAACCACAACCATTTGACTCATCATGAAATGGAAAAATATGACAAAGAAGACCCAGGATTGATAAGCAGCTAAGAATCCTATAGCATAAATGGGAACCGAAAACTCCAGCAGCTGGTTCCCTTAGTTACCAGATATATACAGACTGTTATTTAAAGAAGAGGGGATACTACACAGTTGTACACATGGCCCCGTCCTTCCTTTTTTCAAGATATGTTGCAGATATTAAATTCTGAATTTGTTTAAAACAGTTTAAATATTTGCTTTTACGTTCTACTATGAATAAAATATGGGCGTATGAGATCTGCAAATTATTGCATTCAGTTTTTATTTACATTTTTTATAGGATCTCTACTTTTATGGAATAGGGTTGTATTTACACTCCACCAACAATAATTACTGATATAAAAAGTGTCATAGAAAAATGAAGGTGGAATCAAATAGTTAACATTTTTAAATGGATGTCGAGTCAAAAGGGGAAAATCCAGTGAGCAAAAATACTTCGTAATCTGTTTAATAAAAAAATCTTCCAGGCCTCTTTTACACATCTCATTAGCAGAGTTAAAGCAGTGACGTGGAATCCATCTCACAACCCATGCTGTCACAGTGCATCCTGGACAGCAATGAAGGATAGACTAATCAACTGTGTCATTGGCCTACTGTATCTGGAAAATAGAGACTGGTTAGAAAATGCACTGAATGCAGAAATTCCTGCTGCCTGGTTAAATGATAAACCTGATGCTATAACGATAAAAAGGAAAACAGCTGCTTTTCATAGCCTCATTCCCCATCTCACTCATCTCTCATTTGTGAGCCCAGTTTGTGATTTGAATATTTGAAACAGTAAGTACAGGTACTTCAGATATGATTAGTGGGGCATTTCTGCCTGACAATAAATACAGCATAATATTATTAGACATAGTGAATGCACATGACAGCCTTTCTACAGTGGAAATGACCAATGAAATGCCATCTGTGCATCGCTGTACACTTACGATCCCATAACCCAGGATGCACATTAATGCCAGGTGTAATCAAGGCCTCAGTTCAAGAAACTTAACTGTAGTTTAACCTGAATTTTGTTTGGATCTCCTTTTCTTTTGTTTCCAGCTCATTAGGAAGTGGTAGCTCAGTAGTCAAAATACTGGATTTTTGATGGGAAGGTCATGAGTTCAAGTCATTGCCAAGCTTCCACTGCTGGGCACTTCTCCAAGGCTCTTAAACCTTAACAGCTAATCTGTCGAGTTATTATCCACTCTGGATAATCATATGCCAAATAGCGTATTTGTAGCACCTGACTTTAACCTTGTTGTTGACTAACAAACAAATTTTATTCTATCTTCAAATCGTCAAACACTTTTCCCGCACAGGGAATGGTTTATAATGTGATCAATTTGAATTAATACAGAAATTAAATTCAATGTCAATTCATATCTAAATTCTCATCAAGAGTGTTTAAAAATGTTATCTTACGCTGAGAGCTATAAAGGAATTTCATCCATCCATCCATCCATCCATCCATCCATCCATCCATCCATCCATCCATCCATATTTCTTTATTTTTTGGCTTTTAAAAATTATGGACAAAGTTTCATCCATCTATCCATTTTTCTTAAAAAAAAAATTCTGGATAAATTTTCATTCACATTGACCAAGATCTGAGCATGGTTTCTCTGCTAAACAATGAACACTTAACAGAAGGCTATATTTTAACCCCCGGGTCTACTTCTTTCCTGTTATAACAACAATATGACCTTTAAGAGAAATATACTGTAGCTGATAAAATAGCAACTCGATTCATTTTTAATTACTTTATTTTTTTCCTGCCGTCTTTGAGTTCACTTTCTTTTCTGTCTCAATGTCACACTGTTTGCTCTGTCTGACTCCTATCTCTTCTCCACCTCCACATCTGTATTTAGCACATTTAAAGTGTGTAGAGCTGAACTGTGTGCACACACGTACAAGCGCACTGAACAGGCATTAGTGATATTGTGACAATGACAGGTAATGACACTGCAACAAGAATAATGGCAAGGCTGACCTTTAGTTTAAAAGAGTTCCCCAACCTCTCTCTCTCTCTCTCTCTCTCTCTCTCTGTCTCTCTCCCTCTCTCCCTCTCACACTCTCTCTCTCTGAATGTGTGTGTGTGTGTGTGTGTGTGTGTGTGCATGTGCAATGCATGTGTGTGAGTCACAGCGAGTGGTGATCAGAGGCAATAGCAGGTTGACAGATGACTGGTGTTTAGCTGTCAGACTTGCTGGATGGTTATTGATAAACTGCATCCGATGGAGGAGGTTAAATGGATAGTATATGTGTGTGTGTGTGTGTGTGTGTGTGTGTGTGTGTGTGTGTGTGTGTGTACTTAAGTGAGAGCTAAGTGACTCATTTCTCACGCGGTTCGAAAGTCCTTTTGCCTTATCGTATAGAAAATGTAATGGAAGTTATGAGTGAATAAAATATGTGGAAAAAACAGTATGCAGGAGAAAGATAAAAACCATAGGACAGAAGAAAAAGAGCGAGCGAGAAAGCAGGAGTGTGAGAAAGACAGCTGCATGGCCTGATGGGCATCAGACTGAAACCATTTAAGATATAGCATGTCTCGTGTTTACGTGTGACTCGGCGGGAGCGCAAGCTTGTTTTTGTTTTTTTCCTAGACAGAGCGACAGAAAACGCAAACGAGTAAGAGAGAGAAGGAAAATGGTGTGATATGAAAAATGGTGGCCCTACAGAGAAATTTGCACGATCAATGATTATATTCATATAAAGTTAGCAACAGTCCTTTAAGTGAAAGATCTGTATAAATAATAATAATATAAAAAAAAATCTCTCACAGATTGCTTTCCGATATGCCGATCGTTTTCTTTCTTCCACCGGGCTTTGACTATTGATAGCTCAGATTATTAGCTTGCCATTTTTTTTTTTAAATTAGCTTTATTTTCTCAGACTGTCTAACCCTTAATCATATATTACATTTACTGCAGTATTACTGAGCTGTGAGTAATATGTGTGTGTGTGTGTGTGTGTGTGTGTGTGTGTGTGTGTGTGTGTGTGTGTGTGTGTGTGTGTTTAAATGGGGGTGCTGCTGTATCGCCAGGGGGTGTGAGTGAGAACAGGCCGCAGTAATTGAATCCCTTTCCCTGTCTATGTCTCAAATCTAGTCATTATACAAGCGCCGCTTTCTCTCTCCCGGACACACGCGTACAGAAATAAAGCAAAAGAGTGGAGAAGACAGATTCCGCCTAATTAAATTTTTACCACACACCAGTTGGTTTGGTTCCTTTTTTTCTCCCCCCTCTTCAAATGTTATTTTCCCTGGAGATGATAAAATAAGCATTAAATGCGCCTAACGCTGGCAAATCGCTGCTCTTTTTTTGGAGGGAGGGGCCGTTTTGGGCTCGCTTGCGGATGGAAATAAACACGGCAGGAGGGAAAAACAGATGAAGAGACAGACGCAGCAGAGTAGAAGGCGAAAAAAAAAGATATATATATAAAAAAAAGAAAAGAACAGAAAAAGTGTCATGTAGCGACAGATACACACTTCAGTCCAAACTATCATCACCCTTTAAAGCAACTTCTGTAAAGTTAGCATTTCCGGCTAGTAGGCTAGCTAATGATCGGTAGTAGGTTTGTGTCAACGCATTTTATATAGGCTTGAAAGCTTACCGGAAGTCACCAGATAAAATTATAGAGTATTATCTTTATAATATCTATTATAAAATCATGCTGTACAATTATGGTATAGTCAAGAAAAAGGTAAAATAATAAAAATAAAGATGACCTTTGATTTATAAAGGCATGTAGTCAGACATAACTAATTATTATATTAACAAGAAATGTATTGTCTATTACTGATCAGAAATAATGCTACACTGGTTAACAAATGATTGTGAGTAGTGTGCTCCCCAGGACTTTCTTTTATGCCACGATTATCCCATCATTTTATTTCACTGCGAAATATACATCAAAGAAAGACTAAATTATTGTATGAAAACATTATGTCTATTATTCTTACTTATACATGCCATCACCAGGAATACGGCTTTTTTTTGTTTGTTTGTTTGGTTTTTTCCACAACTAAAATGCTGACTAATGGCACTCGGGTGTTTATTGATGCACTGCTTTTGATTTGTGTCTTACTGCCATTTTAATAAGCTTTCAACAATGCTGCCAGCACCAGTCATCTTCATCTCTGTATTAGCTAAAATCGCTAAGGATGGACGATTCCTGAATATCAGCTGGTTTCATCTCATAGCTTTTTTTCGAAAGCTGCAGTGAATAAACTGTCTGAAACATTCTGTCTCACACCAAACTTTGTGCACCACACCTGAATTTGTCCCAAGTTCTAAATTTGGCTGCGTTCCGGAAGTACGCTAAAGTTACTTCCTGGATTTTTACCTAAAAGTTCAAGTGAAACCTTTTTTCAAATCTAATTACTGCTGTCTGGACACATCAGACTCTCAAGGTGCAGGAGTCTCTTCCAGGCTCATCTGAATACATATAGAAGCAGAACAGTGTGTTCGAGATAAAAAGAAGTCTCAACTCCAATCCCGAGAAGCCACTGGCATGCCGAGTTACCGTGCTCTATACTCAGCTGATCAGATTTTAGACAATAAACTGTAATATGAGTTAGCATAACTATCAGCAAGTCAGAAATATGGCTGCACACCTCCAGTCCTGGACATCTACAGCCCTAGAAAGTCTTAGTATCATTCCTAGTCCCACTTGTTATTCACTTAGTTAGGGAAATCCGATGAATTCCTCAGTGTCTAGACAATATTTGGAATTCTTTGGACTCTAGCTGCATTTGCTTGATTGTTTTTTGAGGTAATAAAGCAGGAAAGTCATCAATTACAAGCTAAATTGAAGTTTTAATTATTAATATGGTGCTTTGCTATACGGTTGTTTTGCTGAACGAGCTGTGAGCACACTTAAAAAACTTTCACCTGGTGAGATACCAGATCCAATAATCTTATGTTCTCACAAAAACAAAGCCTCTATGTTATGACTGTCCAGGAGCTGGTTATTGATGTGGCGGTGTTTGCTTTATTTATACTATTGTTGCGAAAATAAGAATTTTGTATCACGTGTGTAATCCGTCCAATGGAAAGCACTGTGTCCCCGGCGTGGTGACGTCATGACCAGGAAGCTATAAAAAGCGCATGGAGTAAAGCCATCGCTAGCTTCTGTTTGTTCATGAAGCCCTCTTTGTGTGTTTCCATTTTTAATTGTTTGTCAATTGTTTGTCCAAAATATAAAGGCTACCAGAAAGGCTAAGCACAACTACTGACTTTGTGTGGCATGTCTGGGAGTGGAGCATAGGAAATCAGCTCTCTAGGGAGCCAATTTTGCACATTGTGCTTGCATGTTCATGCAGATGCTCCACAAGCACAACCCATCATCAGGAGGTACAGAAACAGAGCGTTGCTACTCACACTCCCCCTACAATGGATCCTGTGTGAGGCTCTGGGCCAAAGAGGTGAGGACTGTCATTTTCAATAAGAGCGCTTCAGCCAAAAAGTCTTAACATAGGATGTTTTGAGAATTCTGCATCTCATTACATGGTGCCTGCCCCGCCACGTCACCCCAGGGACCAGGTCCATCAACCCTGCCACGCTCAGGGCACAGCCAGGTCCAGTAAGCACTCTACCCGATCTCCGCCAGAATCATAGCATAGCACTATTGAGGCTCCTAGATCTGCAATAGGGCTTGGCCCTGGCTCTAGGCGTACCAGAGGTAAGTCTCAAGAGACTGATACCATTAAGGGACTACCTGGCAGCCTGGGAAGCTCTGCTGGATGTGTCTCAATGTGTCTTGCAGACAGTAGAGAGAGGCTACACGATTCAATTCAGATATCAGCTCAATCAGAGCAGTTTGCAGTTCGGCATCAAAATTTCATTCTCGCTCACATGAGGGAGCTGGAGTTTTGGCTTAATGTCTAAAACAGTGTGCTTTCTCCATTGCAGAGAATGACTTATTTAGGCGTCTTATTAGGATCTTGCCCGCATTGTGTCCATTCTAACGACTGTCAGGAGGATCAGAGAAGGGCAGTTACTCACTGTCAAGCAGTTCCAAAGCCTGCTTGGGGTTAAGGTAGAAGTGTCCAACGTGGTTTCACTTGGCCTCCTGCACATGAGACCCCTTCAGTGGTGGCTCAGGACCCAAGGTATCTTGTATTATCAAGGTCACACACGAGCCCTATGTGCCTTAGATGTTTGGAGAGATCCCAGGTCCCTATCTTATGGCCCTGTGTTGGGAGTCCTCAGTCATCGCATAACACTTACGATGGATGCGTACGAGGAGTCATGAGTGGCCGCTCCACCCAAGATCTATGGGAAGGGCCCCATCTGCTGTGGCACATCAATTGCCTAAAGATTCATTGAACTTTGAACATTGAAGCATTTCCTTTTGGACCCCAGAGGTCACAATGTGTTGATGCGCTTGGACAACACCTCGGTGGTCTCATGTATTAACCACCAGGAGGGTCTGCGCTCACGCTTCCTGTACAGGTTGGGATGCCAGATCCTCCTGTGTGCCCAAGAGAAGCTGAGCAGTGCCCAAACGAAGCAGCAGACTCCCTGTCGACCCTCATGTGGTGGATCAGTTTTGGGAGATATTCAGCAGGGCTCAACTAAACCTGTTTGTAACTAAAGATACATTGCACTGTCCCCTTTGGTTCTCCCTTACACCTCTGGCCCGAGGCTACAACTGTACGCTTTTCCCCCCATCGCACTGCTTCCAGGAGTTCTAGAGAGAGAGCACCAGGATAAAGTCCGTCTCCTCCTGGTGGCACCACAGTGGCCGGGGAGACCAAGGTTTGTGGACCTGGTAGCCCTTCTCGAGCACCCACCATGGGAGATTCCTCTCAGTAGGTATCTCCTTTCTCAAGCAGTGGGGGCAATACTTCACCCACACCCAGAGTTCTGAAGGCTGTGGCCCCTGAGTGGGCTCAGATCCGAGATTTCGCCTCTCTACCAAGCCTTTTAGAGACCATTCTCCAATCCAAAGCTTCCTCTACTAGGAGGTTGTATGCCACAAGATGCCGTCTGTTCAGTGGATGGTGTGATCTGCACGATTGGATCCAGTTAACTGCCAGGTTGGTTCAGTGCTGGAATTCCTTTAGAAACAGTTCACAATAGCGTTGGCTCCATCCACCCTCAAAGTCTACACGGCCTTCAATTTGCTGGAGAGGCACGATAATCCTGGGGCACAAGCAAAGTCAAGTGCCAGTGTTGTACACAGCGGGGCTTGAGGCGAACTGCCACCAGGTAGTTCATGAAAGGCCAGACGAAGCATGGAGCAAGCCTCCAGGTGGCTTCCCCAAGGACTTTCTGGCCAATGTGATGAGGTGGAGCGATGACCTCTGCAGAGTTCTAAAGTGGAGGACCGGAGGACCACAGGAGCTTATGTTATAAATCAGGTGCAGCATTTTTTTTTTTTGTGTGTGTTGCAGACAACAGCAAAGAGCTTCTAAAATAACAAAAACACACATGCCATAGCTTTGTTGCTACAGGCTCAAACAGGCCTACCTTTATCCCTGAAGTTCTGCAGTTTTTCCCCTTGGCAGTATTTTTGTCCTATCTTTTAAGTCAAGAAAAATCCAAAACAAATGTCAAGCTGGTCAAACTAGTAAACTGTTGTTCCCTTCTGACTAAATTGATCAACAAATGTTTAAGGATTTCCTTACTGTTCTGTGAAGAAAGAAAGGTAGTTTAAAAACTGATGGTACCAGCTTGAGCAGCTCAGCCTGTGTTTTGGCGGCTGGTCAGACAAAGAAATCCCAGCCAAGTGGTCAAATGAAGTTGCAAGTCCAGAAACTCAGAAATTTTAATGAGATTTGAAGCCACAGATTGCACTGTTTGGCCATTTTTCTCCCTACTCATTGCTTGGAAAAAAATATATATTTCATACTGAAAAAACTCACACACCTGAAGGCCTTCAGTAGCTTTTGAATATAAGAGCCAGGTGTGTTGAAGCTTGACTCGGCAGGGTTATTGGTTCCAATGAACGGCGGTTAGACAGTTCCAATGTAGAACAAAACACTTTTATTCCAAACCATTTGCTTTACGCTGGATTCAGACTTGGCTGGGTGAAGCTCAGCAGAGTGTGCCTGTTCCTCGGCTCTGAACAAAAACTTGCTGCAGAAGGAGACTTCTATTCTACAGAGAGAGATAGAGAGAGAGCAGGAAGAGCTGAGCTGTGGACCTGAGAGAAGTTTTTTTTCCCCTGTTCTGTCTTTTGTAATAGCCGACGTTGGGTAAACTGCTGCTGCTACAGCAGCCCAGACAGCTTCATACAGATGAGTCATTACTACTCCACTGCCAACACTTTAGGGGAGAAAAACAGAGGCAGGGAGAACAGCAAGGTGCCATATAAAAGTGTTTGCTGGAGCAATGATTTGCAGAAACACTTCGGGAATATAAATATCTATAGTATATATGTAGAATGTATATTTATGATTTTTACAAAGGCATATTTGATGGGAGACATTCATATATACAGAAAGATATTTCTGACAGAACATATTTTCTGACATTTTATAGATATACTGTATTTTCATATCTAATCTTAATGGGTTTCCTTTCAAAAAGTACAAATTAAAGCATAGCACACATTTATTCATTTAGGCGGGTTCAGTTGTTCACATAGGCCCCATTTGCGAGGCAATTTAACACAGATTTTGGTTCGCTTGGTACTACTACTGTGTAGCATCATGTCTTCCTGTTTGTATACATCAGAGACCAGTTGCTTAAATTTTGGAACAGAACATTGTCCTATATGTGTCTGATACAGGAATGTAGCTGCTCAACAAATCTGGGCATTATTTGATGTATTTTTCTTTTAATGATGCGCAAAATGCTTATAAATAGTAAAAGGTCCAGACTCAGGTAGGGCAGACTAGCACTCGTACTCTTTCACAAGAACACTTTAGAGAACCAATCCCCCATCCTTCTATGAAATGGTTGCCTGGGATTTGCTTTAAGTGAACATTAGTGGTGGAAGCTATTCACATTCGAGGTCACAAGCCATGATTGGTTCAGCTTTTTGACTTAGTTCCTGTTTCTACTTAATGATAATAGACAAAGAGTTAATTAATATAAAATTGTCATAGAACTGGAGCTCTGTAATTAAGTCACATTTTACAGAGTAAATAAAACTAAAGGAACAGCTCCCTTGTTTGCAATTATTTCTGTGTAATGACATGCCTTATCCTTACTATTTGAGTGTAACCTACCTACAGTGGCCAAGAAGTGCAAAACACATTAACAAATCCAAAAACAAATTAACAAATCCGAAAACAAATGAACAAATCCAAAAACAAATTAACAAATTAGAAAACACTAACAAATCCAAAAACAAAATAACAAATCCGAAAACAAATAAACAAATGCACAAACAAATTAACAAATCCAAAAACAAATTAACAAATCCGAAAACAAATCAACAAATCCGAAAACAAATTAGCAAATCCAAAAACGAATTAACAAATCCAAAAACAAATTAACAAATTCAAAAACAAAACAACAAATCCAAAACCACATTAACAAATTCGAAAACAAATTAACAAATTAGAAAACACTAACAAATCCAAAAACAAAATAACAAATCATCATAACAAAATAATTTGTTTTCGAAATTGGTAATGTGTTTTGCACTTCTTGGCCACCATAGTAAACTGTGTAAAACCACAAACAATTGAATCTAGTGCCCACCATTTTGCAAACCTGCATGCACAAAACAGATATACAGTATAAAATGGGGCAAAAAAGTATTAAAACCTCTTAGAGGGAAGCATGAATGTAAATCCATACAAAGTTCTTATGATTGATCATATTCATTGTTTTAGCATTTTTTGCTCATTGTATGATGCAGTAAACTTTTCAAGAATAGCTGGACATTGTGAGGAAAAAGTTCAGCCAAAAGAGCTCAAAACAGTTAAGATTTTTTTCAAGAACCATTTATACTTTTGTGTTTTATTTTCTGTGGAATTTCCAACTTTTCTGTAGAAAACATACAATTTAACTTCATTTTAAATCCCCAGAAAAAAACGTAATGCATAAAATAAAAATGCACACAAATGCACGGAAAATCCAGAGCCATTTTATGAGATTAATATTGATGCTTCTTCTAGAGATAATCTGTGTGATAATCAGCTGTGGCTACAGTGAAAGAAGACTTGCTGAATTGTGTTCATTTGGTTTCTAGTTTAAGAAATGCCATTTATTCCCCTCTGCATAAGATCCCTGTTGCAGCTCTCTATTATACTGCATTTCTATATTATCTTGATAGTTTAGATACCCATAGCATCATATGATGGAATTAAGAGGTGGATTTATTCAGGCAGGACACCACTAAAGGCCTATGATGTGATGAGAATAAAAAAAAAAACCTGTTCTTTTCATTTGCAACGGTGATGATAGTTTTTCCACCTTTACCACTGGCTAATTAGTATGACGGTGTTTTAGAGTCATGTTAAAAATCGAAATATTACGACATTAAGAGAATAAAGTCAAAATATTTTAAGAATAAAGAAATTACAAGAATTAAATCACAGCCGGTATTTGTTGGTTTTCAACTCCTTCAGGGTCGACATCTTTAATTATCATCTTCATAGTGTTTAGAGAAACAACATATCCTCTTTGAATAGCACACAGATGTACCCATATCCTGGGACTCAACCACTGGTTGTCATTTCAGACTGCACAAAGGAGGCAATTTCCTCATTGTCTGATTTTTTTTTTCTTCTGAATAAATTAAGTTGCCTATATAACCGCTGCAGTGTTTGATGCGGCAAAAGACAAAAAATATCCTAATTGATAAATTCTAATCTAAACTAGGATTTAACCAAATACTCCACAACCATTTCATCTAAAAAAGCCAGACTTTTCTCACAATTCTGTGATTAGAATATATATATATATAAGATTATATTTCTGTACAGCTGCCTTGGCAGGGTGTCCATTGTTAAAAGTGCAATACAATAATAAAAAAAATATTTGAAAAGAATGGAATTAAATACCATCACAACGCCAGCCAAAGGAATATCTTTTGGAGGAACAGTGTTCTTCCACCAGCAAAGTTGTATTGTAGTTGCTCTGGTGGTTTGTTACTTCACCCCAATAGACTTTAGTTTGGTTTTCCTTTCAATTAGTTACCCATCTGTATCAGCATATGCAGTTGACTATGGCATTATTGCTACCCATTCCTGAATATAAAGAAAAACAAACATCAAGTTCATTAAACACAGAAGGAAAGAAAACTTTTGGCAGGGTAACATCCCTCTGGTTATTGGCAGAACCCCTGTTTTCAGGCATGAAGTAGTTTCTCTTCTCCTTTAAAACTTGGTAGTAAAGACAGAATTTTGGACTATGTCCTCATCTCCATATTCTTGATGTTTGTAGGTCTGTGATTATATACAAACCTCTTCAGTGCAATGCAAACCCAGTCAATATTGCTCATGTCAAAATATTAAGATTTCCTTTTTTTAAGCAATCATATTTAGTTGTTTCGGATTATTGTCATGCTGAAAGATGTGTTCCCTGCCAAGACAGAGCTTGGCAGCAAGAACCAGTTTTGTGGCCAAAATATCCTGGTGCTTTTGAGAATTCATAAATTCATTAATGCCATTGATCTTCACAAGACTCCCAGAACCAGCATTAAAGACCATCTGGTCATACGTTGTAATATATGCAACCTGATTGTTATGTGGAATGTGCAGGCAAACACTGCTTCCAAAAAAGTCACAACATTGTCCCAAGTGATCCCGAGAACGTAGGGGTGATTTTCTGCAGGGTGATTGAATTTGTCTCTTGCTTATGGCAATCCTTGAAGAAAGCAGTGTTTCAACTGATTGTGGCTTTTAAGAGAAAGATGCCTCTAGTCCTTGTATTTATTTACCTGCCAGACTTTCCTCCTTACAGTCAAGATTAGTGATTGGCACAAATTAAAATTAGTATGTAAAACTAAAATTTCTTTGACTGTAATAAAAAAATTCCAAATAAATACAAACCAAACGATATGACTTCCACGAGAAGTATAATTGAAAACTAAATAGAATTTAATTAAAAAAATTTAATACATAAGTTATTTATTTCAATGTTCCTTTTTTAAATTCCTTCAGATATGGTGATTTAAATCAAGCTGTAATGTTTAGTATTTGAACTGATTCAGTATTTGATACCATTTTATATCCTGAATTATTTTGCATATCGATCATTAATTGAAATTGTATATATACAGTATATATATATATATAATATATATATATATATATATATTGAAATTATATATGTATATACACACAAACACACACATATTAAGGCTTTTGGTCAGGATTGTGCCTAGAACCACATCTCTTATCAGCCCAGGCACCTCATATGACCTCGTCCCATAGCACTGATCACTCACACCTGCTCCTTGACACCCTTAATTAGCGCGTGTGTTGCAGTCATGCAGTCATACCTTGCATCTCACAGTTTGACATCCATGGTTGGTTTCTATGTGGTTCCTTATGCAATGTTCTAGGTTTTGGTATTGCTTCTTTTTTTGCTTTGTTTTGTCATTTTTGCCTATTTGTGTCTCTTGTGTTATATTATTTACCTGCATCCACTCATTATGTATATTATAACATTAGGAGAGGGAGAAACGCTACATCCTCTGCTGGGCAGGGAGGCAGGGTGACGTCCTCAACCAGGAGATGCCCTCAGCTGGACAAGAAAGCACGGTGGCATTCTTAGCCAGAAAGAGAGGCTGGGCATCCTCTACTTTTAATTTATTCTCGAGGTTGACTGGCCTTAACCCTTTCAACACAAATATTCCATGAAAGGCCATGTAACATTGAGCCACTCCAGTGTGATTCTAACCACGTCACCTATACCAGTGACTCCCAAAGCCAAAATCGATCCTCTTCAGGATGGCTTCCTGCTCTGCAATAATAATAATAATAATAATTGTTATTATTATTATTATGTTGCATCCATTGTATTATGTCAAGTTTTCCATCACATAAGAAGATGGCAGATGCAAGTACAAATTTGACTTAAAGGCAGAAACCAGTAACAAACAAATACTCAAAACTGTGAAGCAAGAAGCATACAATAAACGCTGAATATAAAACAGGTTAAACTGTGAGCAAAGCTGTGGAATAATTGAATCCACATACACAAAACAAAAGCATAAAAATGAGACCTTCAAAAAAACAGAGCTTAATAGGGGCGCTAATAAGTGATAAAACATTACCGGTGTGAGTGCTCAGTGACGTGTGACAGGCCATGTGACATGCAGGGGTTGATGGGTAATGCAAATATTGTTTATAATACTAACACTAAAACAATAAACAATTGAAAGTCTTGATTTTTGAAAGCTGAAAAGAATTTATGCACCTTTAAAAATACTTAAATAAATGAACATAGCTATTAGTATTTGCAAAAATATAACACCCACAGCTCATATGATTCTTGGGACTCATTCTGAACTTGGGTTACTATCTATATGGATTTTCTCTGGGTTCTCCAGGATTCTTTCTCATCCTAGTAGGTTGTCTTGTGGAAAAATGACTGATGCCCCATTTAGAAAGAATCCCTGCCTGGTGTTCATAGGACTCAGTTACTCAACATGATTAAATGCATGAAGGAAATAATCATTACATCATAGAACATTACATCATCACAAAAAGTAGTATTTCTGCAATTTCTCTGTTAACAGCTGGAACACAAATAGTTTTAGCGCTAAAACCTGGTCCTAAACCTGCAAGAACATACAGGCTGTACATTATATTCCTAAGAAACTACGACCAATCCCAGTCGTAGATCACAGACAATCCTAGATGTCTGCTGTGATACTGCAGTGTAATTAATTAATTGATTAAAGAAGTCAGGACATGACGTCAGCTGGTGAGTAACGTAGAAATGTCACACTTTATTCATATGTTGTAGGAGTCAGTCGGTCCCATAGGTAATGTCATTAGCGACGTAAAATGACTACACGGTACAGAGATGGGGGGAAAGACGCCCATTTATGCTTTCTCCTGCCCTCTTTTTTATTGCTTTAATGATATCAGTAGCACCTTTGAGACACATTTCATTGGCTGATTTTGACATCTGATGACGTTCCTGAAATTTGTGCTATAATGTTGGTTATATTGGCATAAGTTTATGGACACCTGGCAAAATATGTCATTCTACATTTCGTTCTAATTTCCTGTTATAATAACCTCCACTCTTCTGGGAAGATGTTCCACTAGATTTTGGAGTGTGCTTGTGGAGATGTATGCTCATCCAGATGCAAGGGTGTTACTAAAGTCATATACTGACGAAGATAAGGAGACCTGCGGTGCAGTTAGCATTTACATTCAACCCAAAGGTTTTCGATAGGTTTGAGGTCAGAACTCTATAGCAGGCCATTTAAGATCTTCCACTTACAGGTTTGGGTCTCCTAGTACCAGTAAAGGGAAATTTTATGCTACAGCATCTAAAGGTGTCATATAGAATTCTGTGCATTCACAATATAGGAAAAAAACACATGGAGTTTTGTGGTCATTCAGCCATAATGGGTGTTAGTATAGTCAGGTACTGTTGTAGGTGAGGCAAGGAGGCCTGGGCTGCATTCATTGATCCTAAAGTTGTTCAGCAGGGTTGATGTCGAATTTCTATAGAAGGCCACATGTTCATTTTGGTATTATGATAAAGGAAAGGCACACTGTTTCATGTTTATTTCCTTGAATGGTTTTGTCAGTTTACGCTTCATCATTCCGGTGATGTAAATCTCATTTGGAAACAAGTTGGAAGTTTTACAGTAAATGATATTCTTCTTCAGGGAAGTCACTTCCTCATAACGATATTCTTGTTTAGGAGAATGAGGCGGATGGAGATCATTAGTGCTTTCTTGTATCATAGAGGCCTGGAGTGGATTCTTTCTCTCTCTCTCTCTCTCTCTCTCTCTCTCTCTATTGCTGTGTGTGTGTGTGTCTGTGAGCTTGTGTGCATGCATCATTTGACCTGTGATGGACCCTATCCCTTCTGCTCACTAATAGATTTCCCTCATAAACTTAAATTCACACTCAACACTTCCCCCTACACGCATGTGTGTGTATGTGTGTGTGTGTGTGTGTGTGTGTGTGTGTGTGTGTGTGTGTGTGTGTGTGTGTGTGTGTGTGTGTGTGTGGTATTCCCATCTGTGATTTTTGGCCCTTGTAGAGTATCTTAGATTTTTATCACACACAAAAAGATTATAGTGCATAACACACACACACACACACACACACACACACACACACACACACACACACACACACACACACACAGTATTTTGACTCTCAGGCCATATGTCTCTATATCATCTCTCTTATCTCCCTGGGAACCACAATATTTAGACCATAATCAGATTGATTTGGAATTGTGGTGGACAAGTTTGTGTGTGTGTGTGTGTGTGTGTGTGTGTGCAGAAGACAGAGAGAGACAGAAATATGATGAGAGTGAGGTTATTTCATTAGGCTGCGGGGACAGATTGATAACACTCATCGGTCAGGCAGAAAGAGAGGAATGAGGCCACTTTATTTATTCAGCACATTAATCTAACATAACAATCCTGCTAAGAGCATCTCTATCTGTTCATCTCTCTCTCTCTGTCTCTCTCTCTCTCTCTCTCTCTCTCTCTCTCTGTTTCTCTGTTCCTTCTTCTTTCTGTTTCTCACAGTCCCTTATTATTTCCTTTTCTCTCTCATTCAATTCTCATTCTTCTCTCCATCTCGGCTCCTTCTTATTTCTTTTTTTTCTCTGCTCCTTCTTTCATGACTGACTGCCTCATTCTGCCTCTTCTTCTTTTATCTTCTGCCTTTATATCCACCCTCCTCAACCCCCTCTCTCTTTCTCTTTCTTTCTCTGTTTCCTTTTCTTTCATAATATGTTACTCTTTTCTCTCTCTCAGCCCCTTGTCCATACTTTTTTCCTTTATCTTTCATACACTCTTTTTCCTTTCTTTTTTCTCTCTCGTTCCCCCCCCCTCATTTTTTCTTCTTTCTTTTTCTCTCACTCAGCTGCTTCTTTTTTTCTTTACTCAGAACCCTTATTTTGTCTTTTTCCTCTTCTTTACCTCACTATCTCTCTGCCTCTTTTCCTTCCTTTATCTTTCGCTTTTATGTCTGGTTTTTTTTCACTTTTTGTATCTTGACTTTTTATTTTTCTCTCAGTCAATTCTTCTTTCTTTTTCCTCAGCCCTTTATTCTTTCTTTTTCTCTATCTCACCCTCTTTTAATTAATTTTTCGCTTACTCAGCCTGTTCTCTTTTTTCTCTCTCTTTCCTTGCCCCATCTTATTTCTCTTTCTGTCTATCTCTTGTCCCTCTTATTTTATATTCTCTCCTTTTCTCCTATCTTATAATGATACGTGTGAGAGCAGGAGGAATGAGTTGAATGAGTTAGTGAGTGGCAGCTGTAGTTAAAGGATGTGGGAACAGTACCATTCCTCTGCTATTATGAAGAGCTCTTAATAATAATGTGATTCAGTAGCGCACACCGATAAAGGAGTTGTATTATACAAACATAATGAGTGTGAGATTATCTGAAAGTGTAAGGGACGTGGCATGGCTAATATCCGCCAGAGTGATCTTTTCAAATCTGCTAAATTTCCTGTATCTAACTGCGATGGCAAACCATGTGCAATTTTCTCTCTTGGAACATTAGAACTCCTGTGAAAATATGGCTTTGAGTTGATATTAATACGAAAACCACAGCTTTGCTTTGCGACACAAAAAAAAAAATCTACAATTTTTTAATTTGTGAAATGTGATGTGGCTCATGCTGCTCTATTATACAGTTTTTTTTATTATTATTATTTCTAAAAGAAATAATTTTTCAAAGAAAAAATTGAATTAAACCAAATGTAAAATGTGGGATTAAGAACAATTAAATGCATTTTTATATTGCAATTGTGGAAACAGGAGCTACTGAGCAACTGATCATTATAGATCCAAGAACACTCCTCTATGCCACATCCTCTAAAAATTTGCAGAGGCCAAGGTCCAAACTCTAGATAAAGTGGAATGCAAATAGCGCTGGTTTGTCTTTAGATTGTTCGGGATGCTTGCGTGGTCAGCATCTACTTCTTTATAGGTCCAAAAACTTCATCAGGTGGGATACAACTGGATCCCAATTCTGATTTGCCGACCTAATTTTTCTTTTGCTTTTCTGCACTTCCCCATTCCACCACCACGTCTCTTTGTCTTCTTGTCTATTTCCAGATGTCACACCAAATACCCTTCCCTTATCACTTCTGCAGTAGTTGCCCAATCATCCAGCACCTCTTCACCACCACCAGCCCCTGTCTGACCTCTTCCCTAAACCTCACACTACAGTCTTCCTCCTTCAGTTTCCACTATCTTATTCTTTTTTCAGTTCTCACTCTCCTCCTCTTTTTCTTTACCTCGAAAACCATCCTACAGACCAACATCCGATGCTGTCTATCTACACTGTCCCCTGCCAACACCTTACAGTCTCCAATCTCCTCCAAGTTAGAACATAGAACATAGAACATAGTCGACCTGTGTGCACCTTCCTCCACTCTTATACGTACCCCTTTGCTCCTCCGTCTACTATAAAATATGTATGTACCACTGCCATTTTCATCCTTTTAGCAAAATCTACCACCATCTGCCCCTCCACATTCCTCTGCATAAGAACATACCTACCCATCACCTCCTCATCGCCTCTAAACACTTCATCAACATGGCCATCGCCCCAATCACCAATCTTTTTTTCCTAGGTACACCTTCTACCACTTCATATAACTCACTCCAGAATTTTTCCTTACTCTCCATCTCACAACCCACTTGTGGAGCATAAGCAACAATGATATTTATACTCAACCCTTCAAATTCCAGCTTTACATTTATCACCTTATGAGAAACTCTCTTCACCTCCACTACGCACTTACTGTACGCTTCCTTCAGAATCACCCCTACACCATTTCTAGTTTCTGTCCACACCATGAAAGAACAGTTTAAACCCACCTCCAATGTTCCTGGCCTTACTCCCTTTCCACTAGGTCTCCTGAATAACTATCAAGAACCTCCAGCTCCATATCATCCTGTTTTCCATTACATTAACATTAAATTACTTTAATGCAAAACAGAGACAACAACCTTATAAATTAGTTTATTTTTTTCAATCAGAGACAACTCCAGTGTTATTGGCTTGATCCAGAACTCAGTTTTCTGCTTTTGCTGTCTTTTCTTCCCAAATCCATGTGGGAATCTTCAGTTTCCTCCCATGTCCCAAAAACATGGCAACAAGTGGATGGCTATAACATTTACATTAACATTTGCGGCAATTAGCAGACTTCCTTAGCCAGAGCGACGTGCAAAAATGTTTTAAATCTCTAGTAATTAATATACAGTGGAACCCGGTTATGTCGATGTCCTAGGGAGTCGGCAAAAAGCATCAAAATCAAAATGGCGGCAATATATTAACGTGCTTGAAATTTCTTTTTGTACATGATGTGCGTTAATAAATGAGAATGTGCATGCATGTGTTTTTTTTAGGTTTTTTACACAACAGCGTTGCCACGATTTGTTTGATAAAGGCATGCTATAAAAATACATACAGTACAAGTTTATCTGTCAGGAATCCACCTGCCACGCCCCCTTCGGCCCCCTTCAGCGTGTCAGCGTGCTTTCTCGGCCGCTCTCTATGAAGCTCCCGACTTTAATCGGGCACATATGGCGCTTGTTTATCATCTTCAACAGCTCCTATTTAAACTTCCACACCCTTTATTGTTGCTATATGTTGGTTCACAGCTGTCGTTGTTATCGCGCATGCGTATCCCGGTACGTGCCTTCCCACCGGCACTCTCTTTTAACGGCTGCTCTTTTCTTTCCAAAGCGCATCGCGGATTCCACCCCGATCCTGCCGGTGTTCATTCTATGCTTTTGCTGGTCATCCCACGTTCTCCCGTGTCCTGTTCAGCGCCTCGCTTCTACTTTTGCCTCCCGTTCACCGCATAACATTTAACAACAAAAGGGATATGTGAACTAACAGCAGAGATTCACCAGTATACAATACAACACCTGTAGCAGCTGTAAGACTTGATTTTTCTGCCACTTCCACGAGTTCTTCTGCGGCTGCACCAAGATAATCGATGTTAAATGGCAAATTTTCCCCCCCTTGTGCTCGAGATATTAGGGTTCGGCGACATAACCGATAAAAAAATGCTTAGAAAAAGAGAATTTGCCGCCGAGAATTTGGCGGTTACACTTCAAAAACGTCGACTAAATAGGGTTGTCGAGGTAACCGAGGGCGAGATAGCCGGGTTCCACTGAATCTACACTGGTACACCAGATTAGAAACCTAATATAAATATAACCCTAGAATTCTACAAACTTGAATTTGTGCTAATTTAAGTGTTTCAGGAAAAGTTAGGTCTTCAGTTGTCGGTTGAAGATAATCAGGGACTCTGCTGTACGGACATACAGGGGAAGTTCATTCCACCACCTTGGTACCAGAACAGAGAACAGCCTTGAAGTGTACTTACCTCTCATTCTGAGAGAAGGTGGTACTAGTCGAGCAGTGCTGGAGGATCTCAGACAGCGTGGTGCAGTGCGGGATGTGATGAGGTCACTGAGGTAAGATGGCGCTGGTCCATTTTTGACCTTGTAGGCAATCATCAGCATTTTGAATCTGAAATGTGCATCTACTGGAAGCCAGTGAAGGGAACGCAGCAGTGGGGTGGTGTGGGAGAACTTGGGCTGATTGAACACAAACTGTGCAGCTGCATTTTGGATCATTTGCAGTGGACAGATAGCATTCAGGGGAAGACCTGCCAGCAGTTGTCGATTCTTGAAATGACAAGAGACTAAACAAGCACCTGGGCAGCCTGTGTGGACAGAAATGGTTAAATCCTTCTGATGTTGTAGAGAAGAAATCTACAAGAATGAGACACATTAGCAACATGTGGGAAGAAGGACAGTTCATTGTCCATAGTTACCCCAAGGTTACGAGCAGTGGTTGAAGGAGAGAGCAGAGAGTCATAAAGTGTTATTTGGAGATCTTGACCTGGAGATGAATTGCCTGGAATGACCAGCTGTTCTGCTTTGCTGGGGTTGAGTTTTAGTTAATGAGCACTCATCCAAAAGGTCAGTTGAGTGTCATCTGCATAGCAGTTATAAGAAAACCCATTTGAGGATATGACTTCACCAATAAAGTGGGTATAGAGGGAGAAAAGGAGGGGACCAAGTACCGAGCCTTGTGGGACACCAGTAGTGAGTCTGTATGGGGAAGATGTGGATTCCCTCCATTTTACCTGGTATGAGCGACCTTCCAGGTAGGAAGCAAACTATTCCCATGCTGTTCCGCAGATACCAAGGCTCTTGAGGGTTGAAAAAAGTGTCTTGTGGTTGACTGTGTCAAATGCTGCTGAAAGGTCCAGAAAGATAAGTACAGATGACAGCTTGGCTGACCGAGCACCATGCAGTTTCTCAGAAACAGTCAAAAGGGCTGTCTCTGTGGAATGTGCCGCTTTGAACCCAGACTGGTTAGGATTATGGAGGTTGTTCTGTGAGAGATAGACAGTTGGTTAAAAACAGTGCGTTCCAGAGATTTAGAAAGAAAGGAGAGAAGTGATACCGGTCTGTAGTTGTTGATGTCTGATGAATCCAGAGCAGGTTTTTTCAAGATGGAAACGACCCTTGCTTGCTTGAAGGTAGTTTGTGCATAGCCAGATGTTAATGACCCTTTTATGATTGTGGAGATGAAGGGCAGGAGAACATGTGTGATGGTCTGAAGCATAGTTGAAGGGATTGGATCCAGAGGACAGGTGGTGGATGGGATTGGATTGGATGACTTGCAGTATCTTGTATTCTGTTAAGGTTGAGAAGCTTGACAGAGATGTAGTGGATTGTTGGCTGTGTTTTGTAGTCATTGTTTGTGGAGGAAGTGAAGGTCTGGCAGATTTTTTTTATTTCCTCATCATAGAATGAGGCAAAGTCATTAGCAGTCAGGGAGGATGGAGCAGGTGCATCCATCACTGCTGCGATTATGGAGGTTGCAGAACAACCTCCATAATCCTAACCAGTCTGGGTTCAAAGCGGCACATTCCACAGAGACAGCCCTTTTGACTGTTTCTGAGAAACTGCATGGTGCTCGGTCAGCCAAGCTGTCATCTGTACTTATCTTCCTGGACCTTTCAGCAGCATTTGACACAGTCAACCACAAGACACTTTTTTCAACCCTCAAGAGCCTTGGTATCTGCGGAACAGCATGGGAATGAGGGGTTGAGTAGTGACGAGAAGATGTTGTGAAGCTTACAAGGATCTTGTGCAGAGGCCTCGAAGTTTTCCTTGTAGAAGGCAGTTTTGGCAGGAGTCACCTCCAAAGAAAATTTGGTCAGGAGTGCGCGGTAAGATGCAAGGTCTACATCAAGTTGTGATTTTCCACTTCCTCTCTGCAGATCTGAGTTCTAGTTGATTGCTGCACAAAACCTCCAACAGCCACGGTGTTGGACAAGAAGTCTTTTTGGGTTTTAAAATCAGGGGGCAAATGAGGTCCATGGTTGAGGAAAAAGATGAGAGGAAGGAGTCAGTAGCAACGTCCAAGGGTAGAGAGGAAAAGAAGTCAGGGTCAGGAAGAGATGAAAAAGTTCAGGAATCTACAGAAGAGGGGGAGATGGAGTGAAGGTTAGGACGGATAAGAGAAACATGTAAATTATTTTTTTAGGTTGAAAAGGAAGAGTGATTGAAAAGGAAACCAGGTGATGATCAGAGATTAGAAGTGGAGTGGCAGTTATGTCCGTAGCTGGAGTAGGGCGGGTGAAAACCAGGTCCAGGACATTTCCTCCCTTGTGTGTTGAAGGGGAAGCTGTTAAAATATCAAGGAGAAGGTATTCAAAAAAGGCAAGAGGCAGGATGACTGAAATTTGTTGGATGGGAGGTTGAAGTCACCAAGAACTGTCAGAGGGGTGCGTCAGAGGGGAAATGACTGAGGTGTGTCCATCTCTTCTCCAAGGGGACCAGGAGGGCACTAGATGACAATGAAGAAAAGGTTAATTGGAGAGGTAACTAAAACTGCATGGAATTCAAAAGAAGACATGGTTAGATGAGACAAAGGGAGAGGTGTGAAACAAAATCTCCATGATAAAAGTAGACCTGTATCACCACCTCTACCGGTTTCTCTTGGTGAGTGAGAGAAAAGATAGGCAGAAGACAGAGCAGCTGGTGTAGCAGTGTTCTGTGGGGATATCCAGGTCTCAGTAAGTGGAAAGTTGAAGGTGTAGTGGAAAGCCAAGCCTGGGATAAAGTCAGCTTTCCTTACAGCAGACTGGCAATTCCAGAGCCCACTGACCACCACTGTTTGAGATTGAGACAACAGGGGAGGGTAGATGAGGTTACTAGCAATGTGACATTTGTTCTGTGGATGGGAACATCTGTGTCTGTAAGAGATGACAACAGAGATGGGTCTGAGGCACATGACTGATCTCCCAATTCGAGATCAATGTGTTTTAAAAAGAAAAAGTACAAATAAGAAATTCTAAATAAACACTTGGCGTTACTGGCTTTAGGGGGGAGCACCTTCAATATAAGTGAGTAAGCCCTGCCCACAATTCACACCTCAACTGAGACTGAAACTACACTTGATTAATCACCTTACCAAACTAATAAGCACAGACCAACACTCTAGAATCAACTGAGTTAAATAGATATACAAAGTTAGAATCCTACCTTACCAGAATAGAGTAGATTCAAGATAGCGCTAAAGCACACTATAATCACACTATAATCAACACTTGAGATTTCTGTAGACGGTTCAGCAATTCCTCAACAATAATGAAACTATAATAGATAAATATCCGGTGTCACCCAGATAAGAATGGATTTCTTTATGAGTCAGGTTCCTCTCAAGGAATATTCTTATATTTTAACAGGAAATTGTTATCACCACCCTCACCTCTAGCTTGCTCGTTAGATATACACTAATATAGATGATATGAACATATCGAACATTTATAAACTTTTTTATTGAACTGAACTAAATAAACGATCTCTAGGAGTGAAAGAATGGATCGTTATGTGTGTATATTATCCTGTGATGAAATTGCATTACAACCTGAGTGTATCTCAGTGTTCCAGTGACTCAGAATCCACTATTGCTAATATATGATAATATTCCTGGCACTGATGTTCTGTTCTGTTGTTATAGGAAAATAATTCAGAGCCCAATCATCCCTGTTAATCAAATTTCCAAATCGTAGCTGTAAAATTGTGACGATTTTATGCATCAACGACACTGATGAGCTCTGTGTTTCTTGGGAATTTCTAAGCTGTTGTCATGATTGTTGTCATGAGTTCTGTCTAAAACTTCGATTTCACATTCAAAATGATTTTATTTTAATCTAGACAATCCAAAACCGGTACACTAAACAGATCTCTCAGTGCGTTCAAAGACATTATGAAAGGTTTTTAATATTTGTATGCTGACTTTTTAAAGAAAACGGGTTAATTTACAAGTAGTACATAAGTAAGATTTTGAAGTAGCCTTTCAAAATAGTAGTAAAATAGCTCTTTAATCAAAATACTTAAAAATAAATTCATTAAAACATTTAGCATCACTCTGGTCAAGTCTCCTAGATTAGGACTTTCTGTGGTACGCATTTATTTATTTTTTTACAGAAACAATGACATATCAATCTTTGTATCTATGTATCACTTTTTATCTTTAGATCCAACAAAATTTACAAACAAATTTCTTTAGGCTTTTCATTACAGACAATAGAAGTGTAATTCGATGATTCATGATAAAACCTTGTATTTCATTTGACCTATCTATGGTCTGCACGGATGTCTAGTTCTGTTAGGACCTTCCGGGTTTCATGGCGCTCACTTTGGATTTCATGGGGCACACTTCCGGGTTCAGCTCTCGGATTTTGGACGGTTTTGATTTCTGATTCAGATATCCCGCATTGCGCTGTCTCCTGTCTCTTGGACTTGGACTGATTTTTGGACTTTGTTTTTGTCTTTGCCCCCATTGCTCTGCTTGCTGGCTTCAGATTTAAGGACTGTTATTTTGTATCTGTTTTTGGACCTGTTTTTCTATCTGCCTGTTTCATTCATTAAAGATCATTTCCACATTACACCTGCTTGCATCCTGCATTTGGGTCCTTCCAGTCATCAGTCACCATTACTGACAAGTTCCAGTGATGGGAAGATTGGATCATTTTAGTGATGGAGTGTTTGTTCGTCAAAATGAATAAAACAGATCCCCCAACACGTCAACATACAAGAACTTTGACTATAATTCCAATAATGGAAATATGACAATGCAGCTAAGATAAGCTAAAACTTGTAAATGAGTAGCTTCACCTCTCATATCTTCTGGTCCCTGTTGTTAGTTCTTCTGTCACGTGACTTCCCGATGGTTCAGTGTGTGTGTCAGACTTGTCCTTCCCGATGGTTCAGTGGGTTAAGACTGGTATTTCACTGTTGTTAGGGTTCAGGGTTCAAATCCTGCTTTCTGTGTTTGATCTTAGTTCCTGGCCCTGTGTTCTTCTGTACTGTGACTGTTGTTTTATGTTGTTGTTTGTAGCACCTGGGTTCAGGAGAAACGTTGTTTCATTTCACTGTATACTGCATCAGCTAAATATGGTTGAAATGACAATAAAAGCTTCTTGACTTGACTTGTCTTGAATACGCTATGCAATTATATGTATATATGTGACAAAGGAATGAACAACTTGATCAGAGGACTTATGCGGTGAACTACTCAATTCTATTTCCTCTGTAATGCACTGCATAGAGTATATGGGAGCCATGTGATAAAAGAGCAAATGACTCGGACTTTTGTCTTTTTCTCTCTTGTCCTGTTACTCTGTCTCTGTATCCTCTATCTCTCCCTCCCTCCCTCCCTTACTCCATTGAAGGAGGTCAAACAGATACCTCCGATATTACTCTGTAAATGTGTGGATGACACCAGCCTCTCGTTTCTCACACACTCACGCACAGTTGCACCTACCTACCTCCCGTTGGGACACACACAACTGAGATTGCTGATGACATCACCTGAGATCATTTGTGTGTGTGTGTGTGTGTGTGTGTGTGCGCGTGTGTGTGTGTGTGTGTGAAATTGAGTGCGCTGAAATTTAGAGCTTGTAATTAGCTTTCTACACTCGGCTGCTCCCCAACCACAAGCATTACGTCTCTCTCTCTCTCTCTCTCTCTCTCTTCTGTGTATTAGACAAAGGTTTTACACTCTCTCTGTGTTTTAGTTTCTGAAATCCTTTCTCCTCACACACTTGCCATCATCCAGCACTAGATTTAACATGAAATACAGAGACAAACACAATATCGCTAAACATAGACAAAGGGGAAAAGTAATAGCTTGTCTTCTTGAAAAAGGACATTGCTGTCCCTGTTGTGTATTTGCGTGCATGCATGTCTCTGTGTGAATGTGTAGGTAATATGTAGTTACATGCATTAGTCCTTTTTTCAGAATCACCTACCACACATGACTTCTGAGCAGATGGGTGTTTTTTTTCTTGCCATTTTTCTCGGCACAGCAGTGGCATCAAGCTTCTGTGTGTGTGTGTGTGTGTGTGTGTGTGTGTGTGTGTGTGTGTGTGTGTGTGTGTGTGTGTGTGTGTGTGTGGTGCTGGTAGTGATGCTCTTGTGATTCGGGTGGATTTTAGAGCCAGAGCATTCACCACAGCTGCTCTTCAAACACACCTTCTGTTTGTGAACAGTGCAGCACCCGAGAGATTTGTCAGGCACCAATCGGAAACATGTACGTATACTATATAGACAATACAAACGTATTAGGACACCCTGGCAATTCTTTCCCAAACTGTTACCACCAAGTTGGAGGTTAACAATTGTTTAGGACGTCTCTGGATTAAATTTTCCCCTCGTTTGAACTAGACCCAGACCTGTTCAAGCATGGCAATTATGCTGTGTAGCAAGGCAGCTCTATGAAGATATGCTTAATATAGTTTGATGAGAAAAATCTCCTGCTATAGAGCTCTGACCTCAACCTTATTTAACATCTTTGGGATGAATGGAAATGCTGGCTGCACCCCAGGCCTTCTTACCTCACCTACATCAGCACCTGACTTTACTTCGTGGTCAGTAACTGACTTTACAACCTTGTGGCTGAATTAGTACAAATCTCCATGAGTACAGCACAAAATCTAGTGGAACATCTTCCCAGAAGAGTGGAGGCTATTATAACAGCAAATAACTACTAAATGTGGAATGGGATGTTTAGAAAGTACCTTAGGTGTCCACAAACTTTGTTAGTGTATTTTTATATACGTGTACACACCCAAGCCCCAAAACATCGTCTGCAGCTACTTACTGTTTAATACCTGATAAATATCTTGCACCTTCTTTTATTATTCAGTGTACTTTTACCATGCTGCAGGTGAGTGTGCTTGTTAGCCTTGGGCATGGTAAATGAATCATCTGCTTTTATGAACATTACTTCTCCATTCTTTTTTTTTCCTTCACAAAGTTGCTCTATGTAGAAAAGTTGTAAATGTAGGCACCATAAAACAGTTTTTAGAGACAAACCAGAATATGTTACAAACACTAGACACAATGTCAAGAACCAAAGCATCCCTATATACATGTATGTCTGTCTCTCTGTCATTCGTTTTCTTGCTGTCTCTCTTTATTTCTATATCTAGATCTTCCTGTTATTGTTTGTTGGTTTATTCGTTTCTTCTTTCTGTCTGACTGTTTTTCTGTCTTTCTCTCTCTCTCTCTCTCTCTCTCTCTCTCTCTCTCTCTCTCTCTCTCTCTCTCTCTTTTCCTTTTTCTATCTTTCCGCTCTTATATTTCTATTTGTGTATCTGTCTTCCAGCTTGTTACATGATACTCTTCTCATCACATGACACTCCACCCCCAAACTGTTTGTTTTTTCTGCCCTTTGACCTGCGACCTGATTAGTGGAAGGATAAGGTCTCTGCAAGAAAAAAAATCCTCTCTTTCTGTTTTCAAAAATGACAAAATACTGACTTTTATTTAATCTTTCAGTTGCAGTGTTTTGCTGTTTATCTTGCTTGTGCGTGTGTGTGTGTGTCTCGGGGGTGTTTATAATAGCCAAATTGCATAAATTAAATGTGGCTGCAAAGATAAAGGGAAATCTAGAGAAACTTAAACAATTACATTTCTACTGTGTGTGTGTGTGTGTGTGTGTGTGTGTGTGTGGGTGTGGGTGTGGGTGTGTGTGTAATAAAACCAGCCAACAGGCTGTAAGAGATCAGGGGGTCCCCAGAGGGCTATGTGAGAGAAAAGTGGTCATGTTTTGATAGACTTCACTATTCCCAGCTGAAACACTGTGACTGATCACACACACACACACACACACACACACACACACACACACACACATACAAATCTACTACTACTAATAAAGTGTAAAACAGTAAATATCTCAGTTTTAATGAGTTCCTTAGTGATCATGCTGTAATAAACGTGTTCATTAATGTCCTCCATTACTCTTTCTCTCGCTCTCTCTATCTGTTCATCTGCATTTTGTCACGTCACTGACTCAATGTCACACTCTCAAACACACACTCTCAAACACACACACACACACACACACACACACACACACACACACACACACACACACACACACACACACACAAACACACGAACACACTTTGGTTCTTCTCTGGTCTTCCTTCGTTCTTTGTTCTTAGATCAATATTAATAATAAGAAGAAAGGACAAAGGCTTAATCATAATCAATAAGCACTGCATGCAGCTCAGGACAGATGAGACGAGGACAAATCATCCGTCCCGACAGCTGGCTCGAGTTCCCAGGCTCTGTCTTATAACTCTGAACTCATGCACTAATTAACGTAAACTCACAGATCCAAACATTAGTACTTAACACACATACACACGTTTCATCATCCTTACCCTGCTCACAGTGAAGTTTGTCCTATAGAGTTTCAGTTCTTTGTGCAAGTGAACTCTGTGGCATGCAGCAGCTCAGAGGGTTATAAAGATTTTATTATTTACTATATACCGTATAATGACTTTGCACAACATTACGACCAATTTAACTCCCAAGCAAGAGTAATTTGGCTGCAGCTTTGAATGTTTAAAGCAGAAACTACTGACCACATGGTTAATTTTAATTGCATATGATGTATTAAATTGCACTAATAGAAGAAAACCTGTAACAACTCTTTACCCAAACATTAATGATTCACATTATGATTCACTTGTGTATAAGAATATATCACCTACTGCAGAAGTACAGAAGTTTAATTTGGAGGATTTTCATACACACTTCAAAGTAGGCATCAAGAGAATGCCAAGAGTGTAAAAAGCAGTAATCAAAGCAAAAGGTGGCTACTTTATAGAACCTACAATATGACATATTTTCCGTTGTTTCACACTTTTTTGTTATATATATAATTCCACATGTGTTAATTCATAGTTTTGATGCCTTGAGTGTGACTCTACAATTTTCATAGTCATGAAAATAAAGAAACTCTATACTTTGTGTTGGAGTATTTAACTCTTACCTCCTCTTGAGGTAATGCAGTGGTGTAAAAAAGTGTTTTCTTTAATGTTTCAGATAATCACTCTTATTTCAATATTAGTAAAAGATATCACAAGTGAACACAACATGCAGTTTTTAAATGAAGGTTTTTATTATTGAGGGAAAACTAAATCCAAAACTACATGGACCTGTGAGAAAAAGTGTTTGTCCTCTAAACCTAATAACTGGTTGGGCCGCCCTTAGCAGCAACAACTGCAATCAAGCGTTTGCGATAACTTGCAATGAGTCTGTAACAGCGCTGTGGAGGAATTTTGGTCCACTTATCTATGCAGAATTGTTGTAATTTAGCCACATTGGAGGGTTTTCAAACATGAACCGCATTTTTAAAGTCATGCCACAGCATCTCAATAGGATTCAGGTCAGGACTTTGACTAGGCCACTCTAAAGTATAAATGTAGTTTTTTATTCAGCCATTCAGAGGTGGACTTGCTGGTGTGTTTTGGATTATTGTCGTGCTGCAGAACCCAAGTTCGCTTTAGCTTGAGGTCATGAACAGATGGCCAGACATTCTCCTTCAGGATTTTTTGTAAACAGCTGAATTTATGGTTCCATTTATTTCTGCAAGTCTTCCAGGTCCTGAACAGCAAAACAGCCCCAGACCATCACACTACCACCACCATATTTCACTGTTGGTCTGATCCTCCTTTTCCAGAATGCGGTGTTACTTTTAGGCCAGACATAATGGAACACACACCTTCTAAATTGTTCAACTTTTGTCTCGTCAGTTCACGGAGTATTTTCACAAAAGTCTTAGGGATTGTCAAGATGTTTTCTGGCAAAACTGAGACAAGCCTTTATGTTCTTTTTGCTCAGCAGCGGTTTTTGTCTTGAAACTCTGCCATGCAGACCATTTTTGCCCAGTCTCTTTTTTATGGTGGAGTCTGAACACTGACCTTAACTGTGGCCAGTGAGGCCTGCAGTAGTTTGAATGTTGTTGTGGGGTCTTTTGTGACCTTTTGGATGAGTCATTGCTGTGCTCTTGGGGTAATTTTGGTCGGCCGGCCACTCCTGGGAAGGTTCTCCACTGTTCCATGTTTTTGCTATTTGTGAATAATGGCTCTCACTGTGGTTCACTGGAGTCCTGGAGCATGAGACTTTCTTTCTCATTTGTTGAGAATTTCGTTGATATATGAGAGTTTTATCATATCACTTGAGCGTTTTATATAAGTATTGTATATATGGCCACTATGATCAAATTCATCCTCACATTTACCTCCTCACCTATCTTCGCACTCATCCTCACATGTATCTAATATGGAGGAAGGGGTCTCTCACATCAGTTTTAATAGATCAATACTTTTGAGAATTTTTCATATTTACATCAGTTATTTAAATCCATTTAAAGGTGAGTATATTTGGACTTTTACAAGGATTTATACTTCTACCATAATTGTTTAAAATGAACTGCCACATCCACAAAATATTCAACATTTATAGAAACCCATTTTAAATAATATTAAAATTGCAATGATTTAGTAAAAAAAACAATAATTTGAATCAATTTGCTGATAAATAGCAGAAATTTGGAACAGTGGACAACTTCAAGAGATGTAAATGTCAAGTGTCTTTATCCAAGCACACATTTAGGACAACTGAAGTCCATCAAAATAAAATTCTTATATGTAGGAATAAGAAAAATTTGGTTAGTCTGGAAGCACCAACCTGCTGAATCTGCACATGCCGCCATCTTCTGTCAAACAAACACGGGCCAACAGCAGATTTACAGCAATAGATTTACTATATTTGGAAAATAAATTAACATACAGCTATTATTATAAAAAAAGCTGGCAGAAAAAAAGCTAGTACACCCTAAGTGATAACATGTGTACATTGTTTAGCCATGCAAAGCCACATGTCCTATTCAACATGTTCATGTTTTTCTTCGTTTGACAGGACCATACAGGACAGGACCATATCTTCTATTAGAGCAATTAAAATGTGGTGCTTTGAGTACAATTATCTCATACTGACCACTGGCTGTTTAACATGGCATCTCATGGCAAAGAACTCTCTAAAAATTTGAGAATTAGAGTTGTTGCTTCCCACAAAGATGCCAAAAGTTATAAGAAAATCAGTAAGACCTTGAGACTGAGTTATAGTACAGTGGCCAGAGTCACACAGAGGTTTCTAAGATGTATTCCACTCTTAACAGGCCTCACAAGGGTCGATCAACTATTACTTGTGCTGAGTATTAGGTGCAGAAGCTGCTTCAAAAAACAAATGCTTAAGTGCTGCAGCATTGCTTTAGAGGTTGCAGAAGCAGAAGGTCCACGTGTCAGTTCTCAGACCGTACACTGCACACTGCAACAAGTTGGTTTGCATCTCCATCATTCCAGAAGAAGCCTCTTCTGAAGCTGTTCACAAAAAAGCAAACAGTTTGCTGAAGACAACCTGTCCAAGAGCATGAATTACTGGAACCATGTCATGTGGTCTGATGATACTAAGATAAACTTCTTTGGCTCAGATGATGTCCAGCATGTGTGGTGATGCCTGTTTTTGTTGCCAGTTATTCTGACAATAATGGCTGTATGTTGTTATTTTTAGAGGACCATAAATCTGTACTGCTGTACAAATTGCACATTGACTCTAAAATATATCCAAGTTTCATGTCTCTATTATTGTCCCTAGAGAAGATATTAAATGGTTGCTAAAATGTAATGGGTGTACTGAGATACTGTATATACAGTATCAGACTAGCTCTGTTCATCTATGCTTACATACTATTACCTTAAAAACAGTTCATTTGCACAGCAATACAGAGCTTCCACAGTTCCTGACACTTCTGGAAAATGTCCTGGAAGTCTTCTTTTCGAAGCATGTCAAGCACCTTCTGCGACTCATGCTGGATATCCACAATGGTGTCAAAACGGCGACCTTTGAGCTAAATCTGCATCTTCAGGAAGAGTGCAAAGTCTACAGGAGCCAAATCTGGCCAGTAGGAGAGGTGTGGAGGTGAGGTGCTACTGGTGAGAAACGCATGTGCAAAGCGAGTTTGGTGACAGGGTGCATTGTCGTCGTGGAGCATCCTGTCCATGATGAAATCGCAAACGTGGTAACGCATGTGGTAACGCACGTGCTCAGAATAGCAACAGTTGCACAGCTCCCGATGTACACTGTACGATGTCTTTTGACACACTGATTTATTAACAAAGGTCTCAAAACTTGAAATACCACCTCGTACATCTCAGAAAGCATTTCAGTATTTAAGGCCTCACACTAATGCACAAACTTGTATATTTTTGACAGTGTACTCTTTATTTTTTATTTCTTCAGCTTAAAATAAAATAATTTTATAGTCAAATGCTAAATATAAAGGTCTGGATTTGTGTATTAATACAAAGACAAAACCTAATTTACACAATATAGTTATATTACAGTATTAATATACATTATCTATAAAAAGTACACTTTACATACTTTATAAGAAAGACCAAAGCTGGGGAAATGGGTAACTCAATGGTTAAAATGTTTGACTTCTGATTAGAATGTTGTGAGTTCAAATCCCATCACCACTAATCTGCCACAGCTGTGCTATTGAACAAGGCTTTTAACCCTCAACTGCTCAGCTGTATAAATGAGATAATTGTCGCCCTGGATAAGGGCATCTGCCAATGCTATAAATGTAGATTACTGTTGTCTTATCAGTAATATAATGACATATAATCTTTGACTTCTAACTTTTTTTTATTATTATTATTAAGGATTAAGAATTATACTGTAATTTAAATGTGTTTTATTTGTTAGGTTCCAAATTGAAGCCTTATAAATAAAATCATTTGAACAATTTTCTTCTTCCTCAGTGGTACTATTCTGTCATCCAACCATTTTCTAAACAAAATTTGGTCTCCGTTTTTTTTTTTTCTTTCTCAGTTTTCCTCATTTTTAAACTGGTCAGGTTTTCAAGCAACCCACAGCAAAAAAGTCTGCCCTTTTCACTGTATTATATGGCTTACATATAACTGCTGGTTTTGTAAAGTATCCTGTTTCAATCCTACCAGACCTTTATTCAGGCTTTTACACAATCACCTGAGCTATTCTTCTGAACCATCTCAAGAGCTGTGTCTATCCAGATTTTAAAGTGGTTTGCTTGCTACATTAAAAACAGAACATTTTGATAGTTGGAATTGAAAAAAAACATCTTAGCTAGTACCATCTACACCTGTACGGTACCTCAGAGTTCTTTGCTGGGGCATACTTATTTTTTGTACAAACCACAACCCGATGATGTCAAAACCTTTTTGGCCTCCCTGCTTGTTCCTCTTTCCAATGTCAACCAGAGTGATACTAACTAACCGTGTGCCTCTGTGAGCTCCGGAAATGAGTAGATAGTGCTTTTCTCCAAGTGTCTTCAGCTGCTCAGTTACTCAGCATGAGCATTAGCCTTCACACTCCCAGGTTGGCAGCTGTCTTACGATCGTGGAGAGTTAGTTTGTGGATGGAGGGTAAGTATAAATACATGTATCTGAACTGTCTATTTTAAATTGCTCCTGGGTGTGAATGTGTGTGTGTGTTTGTGCATGATGATGCTTGGAGATGGTGTATTGCCTGTCTCTAAATCCACTGTAAGCCTGACCAGGATAACATTCTCTCTAATGAATAAATAAATAAATTGCAGAATTTTGTTTTATTCAGCCATGGATGCAATGGATACAATTCTATGGATCTATTTGTACCATTCAAATTATTATAAGAAGTAATCATCCATATATGCAAATATTTAAATTTTGGTTTTTGAAAACAACTCTGCAAATCTATTAGCTATTAAATGCTAAATATCTGAATATGTCCTCAAGTTAAATAGTTGCAATGATGAAGTGATTGTCATTTCATGTTGTTACACCTGCAGCTGGTACAAAACTCAATGTCAGTACTGAACTGTTCTAAGAATGCTGATCCATATGGCATGGAACAAGCCACAGACATCCCAAATTACTCAACAAAGACTCGAATGACATTGGAAATTGATTCAAGGATTTAGAAGTTCATGAGTCAAAGTTTCTTTGTAAACAGGTGCAATTAACACAATTTACCTGGTGCTATCGACCATGTTTGAACCCAGCCCTTCACAAAATATATGATGTGTTACCGTACAGGGACCACAAATGTAGGACATTTTGGAGACATGGTGAGGGAGGCGAGATTGAGATGATTTGGATATGTGCAGAGGAGGGACATGGGGTATATCGGTAGTAAAATGCTGAGGATGGAGCCACCAGGAAGGAGGAAAAAAGGAAGGCCAAAAAGGAGGTTTATGGATGTGGTGAGAGAAGACATGCAGGTAGTTGGTTTGAAAAAGGCAGATGTAGAGGAAAGGGGTGTATGGAGACGGATGATCCGAAGAAAAAAAAGAAGAAGAAGAAGAAGAAGACGTTACCGTAGATGTCTTGAAGCTATAAATGTTAACAACTGGTTTGTGACAAAATACTTAGAAGGTATAAAGGGTATGGGTAGCTTAGTGAATGTTGGATTTATGCCGTGATATCATACTAATATAAATCATTCTAATGTAAAAGGGGTAGGGTTGAGATGTGGATGTTGCATGTTGGACTTGTGATCAAAAGGTCATGAGTTCCAATCCCAGCATCACCAAATTGCCCTGCACTGTTTGGCCACTAAACAAGGTTCCTAACCCTCAGTTGTATAAATGCATACTTTTTTTTTATAAATAAATCAAAATGTGTCAATTTCAAGCATTATAATTAACATAACTGAATGTATGCAAATATGTCATTCTACGTACTGCATATCCCTGACCTTCTCTGACCCCTTATTCTACATCTTCATCCTTAAAGCATCCAGTTGGTTTTCAAGCATCCCACAATCTGCCTTGAGGTTCAAATTTGATTACACGCTTACACGCTTTTCTCTCGCTGCCTCAGGAATCTTTCATTTTTATGATTAATTCCTAATAAAAAGAAAAACTTTTATTATTGTAGGTGTTGGACTGTTCTTATCTTCTTTTTCTTCTTCTTCTTCTTCTTCTTCTTCTTCTTCTTTATGTTACTCCAATATAAACCTCTCTGTGTATGCATAGGTTATTTTATGGTTGTAATAAATTAGTGTAAAAATAAAGTAGCAGTTGAATATAATCGAATGTCCATTGAATATAAAGTATATATACTGTATACTGCATTAATGAACAGTTGAAAACTTTAACAATGAAAGAATTATAATGAATGAGCTTTTGGAGTCACACAGATAAGTCTTAATGTTTCTACCTCCTTTAATATCAGGGAGTTTTTTTCTCAAAACTATGAATTTAAATTTTATAATTATAACCAGTTTATTGTAAAACTATATATATATATATTATATATATATATATCGATCGTTAAAAAAACGACATACAAATCTGAACTAAACTTTGTGCTACCATCATCAACGATACACCCGTAGTGCTACCGTATAGTAATACTAAACATGGATGTTCCTATATGCAACCATTTCTTTCGCTCTCTTCTGTAATTATTATAAGAATAGCATAATTGCGATTGTAATGTTGATTTTTAAGCATCAGTGACTTCCTGCCTGTTTCAAGGCAACACGGTCTCAACATGTATCATCAGTTGTAAACGTCAAATGTTACAGGGTTGCCGTGACAGCAGACAGACAGCTCGCATTGAATCTACTAATGAGTTTTGCTTAATTACTTCCTCATTAGTTCATTTACCCACCAACTGCTTTGTATATCTGACACCACGCTGTATACATGTACACCATGTCTGTATGCAAAGCATTATTGTCACACTTCCTGTCATGTTTGTTTGTTTGCAGGGGCCAGGGTCGTCGACGATAATTGTCTTGGTGATGATGTGGGTTGCAGTCAGGAAGTGAGAACACACACACTTACACACGCACACACACCTACACACACACACGCACGCACAATGCCGGTCGAACTCTGCTCAAATGCTGCATTGGCATTACAAGCTGAGCTACTGCCAAAGCAATAATGAGAACTGTCAGAGCCATACAAATGAACAGGTGACAGAGGGAGACGCCGATATGAACGATAGAGCCTGAGTAGGGATCAAAAAGCACTTTCACTCTGCTACCCCCACTACAAAAACACACACACACACACACACACACACACACACACACACACACTCACACTCACAGATGCACACATACAGTATGCACATTAATGCAAACATAAACACATGGATATTCTCACACATGTACACATGCCTTTAAAAAATACAAGCTTTTTTATACTCACACAAACGCACACACTCATCCAATACCGACATACACGTACAAGGCCATTTCCATAAATATGATAAAAAATGCTATGATGAATATAGACATCAAGCAAAATGCAATGAGTGAACTTTCGAGCCACACTGGCATGCATACAGAAGCACACACATGCACACACACGTGCACACACAAGATAATTTTCTGAACACACACACAGTCTGGGAAAGCGACAGCGACAGATGCGTCCACAGAATGGTAACATATGGTTGGCACACTACTGCAGGCATAAACACACAGACACAGCAAAATTCGGCTTTCTCTGTCTGTCCCCTCAAAATGCACCCCAATGATCGACACACTCCTGGAACCCTGTGCTAATTACAGCCACACACACACACACACACACACACACACACACACACACACACACACACACACACACACACACACACACATTCTATTATGTTATCAGCTCAGTTGGGGCATTGTTTTCATCCTACAGTTTTTTCCCCCTACATGTTTCTCCAGCAACTTTGGAAATAGAAAGGGGGACGTGTTTCAAATACAAGTCACTCGTTTTCCTCTAGCGAACCGCGAACTCACAGAGGCATGACGAACCGGAATTTACCGCTGTCACTCAGGCCTTTCTGGACTCCAATCATTTCTCCAGGAAACATACACTAGATCTGGATCTCCCATTAGACCTTGAAACATTTACAATCAGGACCATACACCAAGGTTAAGTTCACACTCTTGGCTGAAGCTTAGTGTTTGAATCAGATTAGCTTTCTTTTTTCTTCTTTTTTGTTTTTTTTTTACCTGCCTGATATATTGAGACTGAAGTCATCACATGCAGAGGAAATTTCATCCTGAATATGCCTTCCTGTTTTACTTTGGTGTCATGAATGGTTCTTTTATAATTGCTTATTAGGAATAGAATGAGACATACAAAAAAAAAAACGAGACATGATTTTTTTTCTCTTTTCTGATTAATAGAGACAAAACAGAGAGAGTAGAGGCAGTGATGGGATTTGAACATGAACTCACACTGAACACTTTACCTCCATGCCATGTCGGAAGCTATTAATTAAAGTTTTAAAAAACAAAACAAAATAGTTGCATAAAAAAAATGTAAATGATTGAAATTAAATTGAAATTAATCATTTTAAATACAAAAAATAATAATGAGAACAGTAAATAAGCAGAATTCAGAATACTTAAATGCTTTGTATAAATTAAACAATAACTGGAATATTATATTCATGTGCAGTTTTTCTAAACGAAATCAACAATCACTTAACTGAAATGTCATTTACATTTATGGTGTCTGGCAGACACCCTTTGCAGAGTGATTAAGTATTACCAGTGACTCATCAGTTACGGTTATAAAACTGAGGGCAACTTGAGGGCCTTGCTGAAGAGCCAAGGAATGGGACCTTGGTGGCGCTGGGTTTTAAACTTTGAACAATCACGATCCAAAATCTAATGCCTCAACCTATAAGGGGTGAAGACTGGATGGAAGGACCCAAATGCAGGATGCAGCATGCATATGGAGAAGACAGGCTTTAAAAGTTTAAAAGTTGCAAGCAAAACAAGACAGAGCAATGGGGCAAAAGCAAAAACACATTCCGAAAAAACAGTCCAAATATCCAAAAGCCGGCAAGCAGAGAAACAAACCAAGAAACAGTCTGGAGTTTAAACCAGCAACAAGAGCAGGGTTTATGATCAGGAACAGGTACAGGAACAGAGACAAGAACAGGAACAGGATCCAGAAAATGTGGCAAGAATAATCCCAAGGACATAAAGTGTCGGTGGGATAATTTGGCACTGAGATAAAGTCTTATTGTCCTTAACCACAGTACCACTGGCTTCTATACTTCATTGTCTAGGTGTGCTATGTGTAATCAAGTTTGTATTAGTTTATGTGCTTTATTGGTTTGCTCTGGAAACAAATTCTTCTGTATGCTTAAACATACTTGGTCAATAAAGTTGATTCTGATTCTGAATACAGAATGTCTAGCATCTAGTGCACTTCTCTTTAAGTATACTTATTAGTACAAGCATACTGTATGTACCTGCAGTATCTGGAGTTACCCAATATTTTAATCTTTAGTTCCTCTAGGATGGGCCTTATCCTTTAGTACTTACCTTGGTTCTAAGGTTGGGTCTATTTAGGCAACAATGGAGTTTTCTTAGCTGTTATATAACATGACAATGGATCATGATAGATGACAATTACTGTTGATTTTCATTCTTCCACATCAGGACAATTGACATCATTATCAGCTAAATCTTTTTCTCTGGCTCATGGCTTGTGACTTATGGTTTGTATTACATTCGGTGTGGTCCTCTATTTCAAACACATCCTCTTCAACCTCTTGAGTGCCATCTAGGCCTCCTTGATCCTTCTCAAAGTTCTGATCAAATACATGATCAAGAGCCTTGAACAGTGAACAGTTCGGTCATTGTGCTTGTGCAGAATGAAATGTGAGCAAGGCCCCAACATATTTCTAGGGTTAAGGGGTCAGTTGAAAAGTGTGTGTGTGTGTGTGTGTGTGTGTGTGTGTGTGTGTGTGTGTGTGTGTGTGTGTGTGTGTGTGTGTGTTGTGTGTGAGAGAGATTGAGAATACACTATATGTACAAAAGTTTGTAGGCACAATAAGATGCATATGTGCATTTTAAAACTTCCCATTCCACATTTAGTCTATATTTACTTTTATAATAACCTCCATTTTTCTGGGAAGATTTTGGAGGGTGCTTATGGAGATTTGGGCTGATTCAGACACAAGAGTGTTAATAATCAGCTACTGATGTTGGGTGAGGAGGCCTGGGGTGTAGTCTTCTTTCACATTAATCTCAAAGTTGTTCAACAGGGTTGAGTTCAGAGCACTATAGCAGGCCACTCCAACTCATGTAAACCATATCCTAATGGAGCTGGCATTGTGTACTAGGTGCTCTGACAAGCTGGAGCAGGTTTGGGTCTCCTAGTTCAAGTAAAGAGAACATTTTATTCTACTACATCCAAGGACATCACAATTGCATGCCTTTAAATTTTGTGGTAAAACATTCAATTCAATTGAGTTTTATTTTTAAAGTGCATTTAACAAGGAACATTGTACCAAAACAGCTTTGAAGTTATGAAGTTGGAATGTATAAGTTTAGTGCCTATAGCTTTGTTGCTTATAAATGTACCCCTAATGAGTAAGCCAGATGTGACTGTGGCATGGATTTTTGTTGAAACCAGAAAAAAATATCTTTAACCCAGGCATGGCCGGCAAATATGTGATTACTTGAATTATGTAAAATGTTTTAGACAGGCGGTACTAGAGAAAAACAGAACCCGGGGACCATTTTAAACTGGAATACGTCTCGCTACTTTAATCAAATCCTTAGAAAAGAATTGTGATTCTGGGCACACAGAGGACTGAAACAGGAAATGTTCTCTTTTAAATGTGGACAAAAATGGGTGTTCAACAATTTCTTTCACAATACTGCTCTAAGACTCTCTTCAGATCTGCCTGATTCATCCAGATGCCCTAACTCTGGATGGAGTTTTTTCAATTGGAGGCCACTTTGTGCAGCTGAGGAGGGTTCCACATGAACAGCCTATAGAGCCATGAAATTACTCAGCGATTCAAGAAATGTGAGGATAAATTTGGACTGTAATTAATTTCAGCAGTGTACTACAATGGCTCAGGAACACAGGTTGCATTTAAACCCCTATCAACAATGATGAAATAGTAATCAATGGAAGTTCAATGTCACCCATGTGAGGATGAATTCCCTTTTGGGTCCGGTTCCTCTGAAGGTTTGTTCCTCATGCCATCTCTAGAGTTTTTCATTGCCACAGTTGCCACTGGCTTACTCATTGGGAACAAACTTGCATTTATAAGGGAACCTAACACATGCTTTGAGAGAATGTTCATTGTTAAAAGGATTCTTAAAATGAAAATGACTTGAATTAAATTTTACCTAAACAAATTCGACAACAATTCTTATTCTTTTGGCTTCTCCCATTAGGGGTCGCCACAGCAGATCATCCTTCTTCATATCCCCCTGTCCTCTACATCTGCCTCTTTAAAACCAACTACCTGCATGTCTCTCCTCACCACATCCATGAACTTCTTCTTTGGTCTTCCTCTTTTCCTCCTTCCTGGTGGATCCATCCTCTTCTACTACCGATATAACCCATGTCTCTCCTCTGCACATGTCTCTCCAAACCATCTCAATCGCGCCTCCCTCACTTTGTCTCCAAAACGTCCTACATGCGCTGTCCCTCTAATAAACTCATTTCTAATCCTATCCATCCTCGTCACTCCCAACAAAAATCTTCAGCTCTGCTACCTCCAGCTCCACCTCCTGTATTTTACTCAATGCCACTGTCTCCAAACCATATAACATAGCAGGTCTCACCACAGTCCTATAAACGTATACCTCCACCTCTCCAGGCTCTTCTCAACTTGCTCCCTTCTCTTACCAAAAATCACAATATCTTCCGCAAACATCATAGTCCATGAATATTACTGTCTGACCTCATCCGTCAACCTGTCCATCATCCCTGCAAACAGAAAAGGGCTCAGAGCTGATCCTTGATGCAGTCCAACCCCCACCTTGAACCAGTCTGTCATTCCTACTGCACACTTCACTGCTTTCACACTGTCCTCATACATGTCCTGCACCACCCTCACATACTTCCCTGACACACCAGACTTCCTCATACAATACCACAATGTCACTTTGTCATACGCTTTCTCGAAATCCACAAACACACAATGCAACTCCTTCTGACCTTCTTTGTACTCCTCCATCAACATTCTCAAAGCAAATAATGCTTCTGTGGTGCCCTTCCTCGGCATGAAACCCGGCATGTTGCTCACAGATGGTCACCTCTTCTCTCAGCCTGGCTTCTACTACTCCCCACAACTTCATGGTGTAACTGATCAACTTAATTTCCCTGTGGTTACTGCAGGTCTGCACATCCCCCTTATTCTTAAAGATCGGTACCACCACACTCCTTCTCTATTTCTCATACATCCTCTCACCTTCCAAAATCTTGTTGAACAACCTGGTAAAAATCTCCATTTCCATCTCTCCTAAAATGTCTCCATGCTTCTACCGGTATGTTATCTGCACATTTCCATCTGTATCCTTTATTATTCTAGCTTGCAGCAAATCCTTTCCAGCTTGGTTCTTCTGCTGGCCAATCAGTATAAATCCTTTTCTTCTTCCTTAGTGTGCCAACTTCACATACAGTTCCTCATATGCCTTTTCCTTGTCTTTCGCCCCATCCCTCTTCACATGTTGCCGCATCTCCTTGTACTCCTGCCTAGTTTTCTCATCACTCTGTTTATCCCAATTCTGTTTTCCCAACCTCTTTCTCCTTGTGCTCTCTTGCACTTCCTCATTCCACCACCATGTCTCTTTGTTTCCTTTTTTTTCCCAGATGTCACACCAATTACCTTTCTAGCTGTCTCCCTTATCACTTCTGCAGTAGTTGCCCAATCATCCAGCACCTCTTCACCACCACTGAGCCCCTGACTGACCACTGAATCTCACACTACAGTCTTCCTCCTTCAGTTTCCACCATCTTATTCTTCTTTCAGTCCTCACTCTCCTCCTCCCCTTTTTACCTCTAAAACCATTTTACAGACCACCATCCAATGCTGTTTAGACACACTGTCCACTGCCAACACCTTACAGTCTCCAATCTCCTTCCGGTTGCATCTCTTACATAGAACATAGTCCACCTGTGTGCAACTTCCTCCACTCTTATAAGTCACCCTATGATCATTCTTTTTCTTAAAATAAGTGTTCAACCACTGCCATTTCCAACCATTTAGCAAAATCAACCACCATCTGCCCTTCCACATTTCTCTCCTTAAGACCATGCCTACCCATCACCTCCTCATCACCTCTGTTCCTCTCACCTACATGTACATTAAAGTCTGCCCCAATCACTAATCATTCATTTCTAGGTACACCTTCTACAAATTCATCTAACTCACTCACAATTTTTTCTTCTCCTCTATCTCACAGCCCACTTGTGGAGCATAGGCACTGATAACATTTATCATCACCCCTTCAACTTCCAGCTTCATGTTCATCACCCTATCAGAAACTCTTTTCACCTCCACTACACTCTTACTAAACTCTTCCTTCAGAAATACCCCTACACCATTTCTCTTTCCATCCACACCATAAAAGAACAGTTTAAATCCACCTCCAATGTTTCTGGAATTACTCCCCTTTCACTTAGTCTCCTGAACACATATTAACCTTTCTCCTCTCCATCATATCAGCTACCTCTCTCCCTTTACCAGTCATAGTACCAACATTTGAAGTACCAACCCAAACCTCCACTCTCCTCCACTTCTCCTTACAGTAGCCCGATTTCCACCAGTACCCTGTTGGCTAACGATACCTGTGGCGGAAACAAATTTGACAACACAATGATTATAAACTTCAAGCAGAGTTTGAGCTAAACCTTAAACCTTATTACTTGTTTTCAAGTCACTTAATTGCTTATTTTCATATTGTGAAATATAAAAATACATATTTTTCCACCTTGAGTACAACATTGTCATAAAATATTCACTGTATATTTTTGTCAGATTTGCATGTTTATTTTTTTCAAATAACATTTAAAAAAATTGGCTTCATTCTTTTAATTAGATCATTATATACTCCAGTCTGTACTCATGTTTGATGCAGTAATGGCATGCCTTTGGCCTTGTAATTTCAGGGAAAACTAAATCAATTTGTTGCTTGCACTTTTAACCAAAGAACAAGCAACAAATTGTAATGCAAAAGAAACAAAACTATATTAATGTTTTATTTTTTGTGAAACACACAATTTAAAATCCAGAAGAGAGGAGAAGAGAGTGAATCCCATAATTATGAAGTGGAAGTAAAGTGAGGACAATAGCACAGGAAAGTTAAAGCCCCACGGTGACAATATTTTAACCTAACATTAGATGGCAAAAGTATGTGGACATACCCAAGTTGTTGCCATAAAGTTAAAAGCAGACAACTGTGTAGAATATATTTGTATGCTGTAAGCATGTGCATGAATTTTCCCTTCACTGCTTCGTCTAACATGATGCAAAATTCTTTAGGGCACAGTTTTCCAAGGTTAGAGTGATAGAACTCCAGTGTTCTGCACAAATCCCCGACCCTAACCCCACTGAACACCCTTGGGAGAAACTGGAACACTGACTGCACCCCAGACTTTTGAATCTAACATCAGTGCCTGAGGTCATCAATGCTCTTGAATTATCAAATCCTCATAGCTTTGCTCCAACATCTAGTAGATTCATATGAATATCATGGTCAGGTATCTTTTAGAAATACACAGTAATCCTGTATTAATTTACCTGCAATGAGAGCCTATATTAGGAACACTGGGCATGGGGGGAAATATGCCTCCGGTCCATTAGAATTGGACAGCACAGTGTCACTTTATACCACACCATACTGCACATGGACATTTCAAGGACAATCACACTAAATCACTTTAATTTATAATGACAATATCTGCCATATTCATCCATCCCCATCTAGATTAATGTATATACATATATTTTCTATATCTTTTATAGTGTATACTTTTTTATTCATCTTCTTTTCTTAATTGTTTTTATCCTTATATTCTATAGATATGAAACATCTTTTTCCACTGCTACATACATATACTATACTGTAAAGTTTATACATTACGGTAGTAGAAAATTGCTCTGTTTTGCTCAATTATGTTACCATAAATACATCATAATTTTTACCATTATTTAAGACTCATGCTTAGGCTCGAATTACAATATTTTGGACTATGAAAGAAGACCAGAGAACTTGGGTCCTTAGACAATTCCCTCTTAGCCACTGTTACATAAAATATAAAATTGTAAATATACAAAAAGCTAAACTGAGTACATTGTAAAACAAATAGCACTAATGAGTCATATAGAAAGTTGATCTAGTGTTTTGTTTTTTTTATGATTTGACAATACTAAAAATTTGTCACTAGGTTGTTATGATAATTCCATTAGCATTTGGCAAATGTACAGAGTGTGTACGGTTGCAGTCCTGATCCTGATAGGTGTTGAAAAACTGACACATGAAAAAGACTGTGTACAATTACTCTTCTAGAATTCACAGCACCAAACTGTGTAAGCTGCTGGTTGCTATTGTAACATTTGATCGATGGCCTTTTGCACTGAATATCTCCACGTGGTGTATCCATCACTGCCTGCCTGCCACCATGGGCTCTGGAGAGCAGCACCTGCACTGACTGAGAAATCTATAATGCACACACACACTCCACTGACCAAGTGCATGGGCTCAGTAAGAGCCAGCGGTGTTGGACCTTAGTGAAAGAATTAGTCCAGGTTTGGCGAGCGAGTGTGTAGCTCGGCTTGGCTTATTGATGAGATCCCTGGTGTCATGTGATCGCTTTTGAACAGGTTTGAAAAATGAAGCCATCTGTGCCATCCTTGCTGAAGTGTGTTTATGTGCGTGTGTGTGTGTGTGTGTGTGTGTGTGTGTGTGTGTGTGTGTGTGTGTGTTTAATGTTGCTTATGTTTGCTCGATATACCAAGAGTGACGCAGAGACACACACCCAGGTTTATTAATTCCCACACACAGATGGGCATTCTCAGTTTACGCATACTGGCACATGGCAGTGCAAATATGTCTGCTTCCGAATACAATTAATGGAACCAAAGTACACACATTTTTGTCTCTCAACACACACACAAACACATTGAAGAACCTGTCCATAGCCCCTCAGAGAAAAGCAGCTGAGCTGTTTGTATGCTGTGTGTGGGGCTCTGCTGTAGAGGGGGGAGTTTGGAGAGTGTAAGTTGGTGAAAGTGCTGCGTATATTCAGGCAAGGGGGAAATTTATGCTTGTTGGCATTAGCAAATACATTTCTCATGTGACGGTGGGATCCTATGACAGAATGATAGAACAGAGATGAAATTAAACCAAGTAAGTGTGTGTGTGTGTGTGTGTGTGTGTGTGTGTGTGTGTGTGTGTGTGTGTGTGTGTGTGTTAGAGAAAGAGAGAGAGCAAGAGAGGAAGAGAGAGAGAGAGAGAGAGAGAGAGAGAGAGAGAGAGAGAGAGAGAGAGAGAGAGAGAGAGAGAGAGAAAGAGAGAGAGAGAATTATCAGTACCTTAAAAAAATGTTTCACCATATTTTTTTCCCAGCTGTACATGATGTGGCGTGAAAAATGTTTTATGTGAGAAAAGTGTGGTCCATCAGTAGATTGGGAATGTTACCTAAAAAAAAAAAAAAAAAAAAATCTGTACAGTGTAAGCCCACAAGGAAGCAGCTTTGGCTGTGAACTCCGCAGACTTAAAAAAGTAAGCGAGAAAGATAAATAGAGAAAGAAAGAGAGAGAGACACACATAAGGGGGCCCTTTTAAAGGAATTGAGAAGGAAGACAACTAGCAATTGGGTGAAAGATTAGGGGAGAAGAGCATGAAATGAAAGTATTGAATGGGGAAGATAAGAGCGGATAATCGAAGAATGTAATAAACTGGAAAAAAGGGCAAGAAAGAGGGAGGGAGAATTAGATGAGCAAAGGTGGAGAGGAGAAACACAAAATCGAAACAGAAAACAGGGTGGAATCAGAGGAGGGCCAACATTTCCGTCATGGAGAGCAAGAGAAAGAGACACGGATGATAAGAAGGATGCAGAGAGAGAAGCAATAATGGATGTGGTCAGGGAATAGAAATATAAGAGAGGGAGAAGTGGGTGATGAGGCATGTGGAGTCAATGAAGGGTTGAAGAGTGGAGGAAACATGTAGGTAAGTGTAAATACAGAAGTGAATAATTAAGAGATGGAGGATTCTGAGAGAGGTTTTTAAGAATTTAAATAAAAGTAAGACAAAAAATTCAATTAAAAAAAAAAAAGATCCTGGACCATGCAGGATCTATTCATTTCACACACAAACACACAAAGAATAAGTGTACAAACACTCAAGGATCTATGCAGGATCTATGAAGGAACACAGAGCCTCTATGCAATGCAAAGGGTTCCTTCAGTCACACAACTCAGTAAAAAGAGGAATTGATTGACCCTATCATGAATGATGATATGGGAACCTAAATGTATGTGGAGAAAAATGTCTTAATGTCTAGTGAACTCAAATGTCTACTAGGAGTCGGTACTAAAGAACTGGAGCTAGAAGCAAATCAAGTTCAGCAACATTACAAAGCAGCACAATGTAGAAATTGAGAAAATGTGGACACAACAGTAAATCTTGATGAAAAGTTAATAAAGCTTCTTTCTAAGCTTTTCTTTTAGTTTTAACAGTCTTGCATGAGAAGGCTTTCTACCAAGCAATGCAGGTGGTGTCAAAGTAAATGGGCCTGGAAGTGGTCATCAACATAGCATCTGGGTTCATCATCTGGACCCCCCATTAGGACCTGAATAGATAGTGAGGGCTAGGGTAATGTGAGTCAGAACTAGATCTTAAACAGTTTGGATATATAGAAGGTATTTACTAACAGAACATTATAAGAGAACTCTCTAAAGTCTCTGAGGTCCCACAATGTCTTCAAGGTGAACTATATCAGAGGGTATGTAGTGAAGGTGACATTAAACCAATCTGCACCAACTTTGTTACCCTGCTCCATCACTATCAGGGTTCCACCGATTTGTGATTACATGGACAACCCTAAAATTATGTGTGCTGCCACCTGTTGAAATGGTTTTCCAAAGTGTTCAAGCAATATTCTCCCCTTTCCATCCTGAGGCATTTTAATGTTGTGAAATTAAGTAAGGTGAAGGAACTGTCTGAGTACAAGCAACCCACAGTGGCAGGGTATCAGTAAAGATGGGCAGGAACCAAATAGTAGAGACTACAAAAGAAGATGCTGGATATGAACGGGTCCAGTGGTGCAGTGGAGACCAAAATAGCAAGAGCCTAGAGAAGATCCCCCATCATGTTGTGTTCAGGAACATTAAGGAATCTTATATCTGGAAAACAATTACATGCAGAAACAAATTCACATTCCGCTCATGAAATCAAACTTTTCATGCAGGGGTTTGGTTGTGTACCTCATTGCCTTAAAGTAAACCATTAAGAATCTCCAGGGCTGCCCTTCAAAGCCCTGAAAATGATCTATATGCTGCTGATGCTTACAAAGATTATTTGCAGTGTAATCAGTGGTTGCAGAGAAAAGCATGACACCAAATAAAGCAGCTTTATAGAAAACTTAAACTCCCCCAGCATATTCCCAGCCCAGATCTTGTAATACACAACAGATCTCACTATAATGAAAGACCAAATGGCTGAGGCAGTTGAGCAGAAGTGAAGAAGGCTACATCCATGACTTTTATAAGCCAGGCTGCAGGGCCTACAATAGACAAAGCTTTGTTTAAGTTTTTGAAGAAGTTTTGCAAGGCAGCTTCTCTGCAAAGTTTTTCTGTACTTAGCATCACAGAAGAAATTAGAAAAAAGGCCATCTACAACTAGAGAAAAACGGGAACGGGAATTTCCAGGTGTCTTTGGATCAAAAGATCTCCAGGACACTGCTCTTAGGACCCAGGCTGTGGCCCAATAAATACCAGTTGGGCTGGCTGGATGATTGTGTCTTATGCTGAGAGATCCAAAAAGAAGTCCAGGTTACATCATTGATGATGTGCCCTGAATTGCATCAGACAATACATTTTTACAGAGCCGAAACAATGGCAGACCATACTCTGAGAGAGAAAAAGAGATAGATCGAGTGACAGAAAGAGAGTGAGAGTGCCAGAATATAAAGTTGGACAAAGACAAGACATTTGATCAAAACAACAAAGCATAAAAGAAAATAGAGATGCAGTAATGACTGTGTGTGTTGGGGAGAAACAGAAACAGACGCAAAAGAGAAAGAGACAGAGGGAGATGAAGAGGCCATACTCCGAGAGATAGAGATAGATAAAGAGGTAGAGTGACAGCAAAAAATTGAGAGAGGCAGAATAAAAGTTGGCAAAAGTCAGCCAGAAAAACCCAACAGAAAGAAAGTGTTGATCATAACAATGAAGCATAAAGAAAGAAAGAGATTCCCTAATAGATTTGTTTATTGAAGAAAAATAGAAACAAAACAGAGAGAGGGAGTAAGAAAGAATCAGAGAGTATGATGGAGAACATGTAGTGAGGTTTGGCAGGGTTAGGAGAGGAGGAAAATGTGGTGAAGAGAGTGAATAATGAAGAGATAAAGAAGAGGATTTGGGACAGAAAGACAAATTAGAATACCAGACCTGAATGAGGGATGAGGACAGAAAGTGAGAGAGAGAGAGAGAGAGAGAGAGAGAGAGAGAGAGAGAGAGAGAGAGAGAGAAAGAAAAGTATAGTGCAGATTCATGGTATAATAAGCAGGAGGCGACTGAGGGAAAGAAGAGCGAGGGAGAAGGAGAGGGGCATGGCATTCAGAATGAAGGAGAGGGAGAGAGTGGACCAGAAAGCCCTCAGCGATGAGACCATTACATTGTGGATAATAAAGAGGTTCCACTCTGTCATACTGAGCGCAAGACCTCAGTCAGCCTGACCCCAAAGTGTCAACACGTTAATAGCCTGAGTATCAGCCGCATTATGACACGTCATACGCACACTCATCATCATTTCACACACACAAACACACAAAGAATAAGTGTACAAACACTCAGATCTGTGATTTGGTACTGTCTTTTGTTAATTCCAGGGGAAGGAGGTTGGTAAAAGATTTTCTGTTCTGCTGCCAACACAGCAAGTTGGCTGGTCCAAGTGGTTTGTCTTGAAACTGAATATACAAAACCAACATAAATGTTTGGATGAGTGTACCACAATGAGATGCAATACTTGAACCTCAATGACCATAACACCTACAACAATAGTTTGAAGTTAACAGATGCTGTTTGGAGACTCGACCAAAAGTTCATCGGAGTTAAAAGACAGGATTTCGTTGTGTTTAGTGATGAAATATATATATATATATATATAT